>QBDW01001773.1:0-47727 GCA_003261595.1 Maconellicoccus hirsutus
GCTTCTGGAGGGGGGAAGACCGTCCTATTGAATGCCGCAAACCTCACCTCTCTATCTCACATAGTTAAAAAGTTATGGTCATTCAAAAATTGAAAATTGCGAAAATTGACATAATTTTAAATAGTTTTGCAAATTTTAATTTTTATAATTTTTGATCTAATTAAAATAGAAAGATGAGGTTTGTGGCATTGGAAAGATCAAACTTTTTTCTTCAAAAAACATTTATTAAAGTCATATGTTATAAGAAGAAATTTTGGAATAATTCAATAGAAACGATAAAAATTTCACAATTTGAAACGCGTTTTCTTCTTTAATTTGTCATTTACACCCTTGAATACTAACCAAACATAAAAATCATCCACACTAGAATAATCTAGATAAAATTATCATTCTCTCAGAACAAACCTCATATTTCTATCTATTTTAGTAATTGAGGTATAATTATTCAAAATCAGTTAACAAAAATGAAAAAAATTTTTTTTGGAAGAGTATGCCGCTGCCCCTGCGGTCCGGGGGTTAGGCAAACATTCATACATAAACTCAGTTTATGTTGCACAATTTCTGGGTTGAAGGCCTTACTTCTACCCCGGGACACCCTGTATAAATATTCTCTGTGTTTAGTACCGGAGCGCACTTCAAGTGCAGCTCCGTTTACCCTCACCTGAGCACACCCTACTGCAGACACACTCACTCAAGCGCACCTTTATCGTGCAGCAATATAGGTGAGTGTTTGACCGCATCGTTAGCGCAGCCCTATGAGACGTATGTACGTATTTAATTATTAAAAATTTGGATGGAAAAAAATGAAATGAAAATTAACGTTTGATTTGAATTCTACATATTGAAAAACCTTACCCTACCAATTTTTGTGCTTTTTGCTAATTTTTTCATTTTTCATCTCCCCTCCTATAACTTGTATCTAGTCGGACCCCCACATTTGTAAACAGTCTTCTTAGTTTTTACAAGTCCTGTTCGGTGTACTTAGTATGTTACCAGAAGTAGTTCAAATGTGAGTGTTGTCAATAGTTTATTTTATACATTTATAATAATTAAAACAATAAAATAAAAGATTTTGCAAAATTACTTCAATAAGTTTAGGTAACTAATATGATCAAATTTTCAAATCAAATCTATTATTACAAATTCGATACTTTTGGATTGGAAGCTTGTATCTTTTATGTTTTAAAGTCAATTTTTACTTAACAGGAAGTGATTTAACGCACCAAAAAAGGCACAGCTATACATATATTAGAGTTAATTATAAATGAATTTTATAATATATTTACCATTAAAGAAAATTCCCGCGCACACTACAAAAAATGAAAAACCATTGAAAAAAAAATCCATTTTTTTCATAACGAACACATTCAATAATAAATTTCGCTGTCAAAATTAAACTGAAATGACGCGACGTATCAATCTCTTTGCTTTAAGATGAAATCTTATTGCTTTAAGATGAAATCTTATTATCATTATCTTTGGGTAATGGAATTTAAATTACATTTTTCATAATTTTAATGCCATTGATTTACGTTTATCTTGTAAAAACCAAAATGAATAGACAGGCTGTTTCCGACGCGGTTTTGAGGCGTAGAAATTGATTAATTATGACACCATTAAGCATTTTATCGTTTTCAAGATTCATCAAAATTTGTATATCATCGTAATTATGTACAGGATGTTTTGCAATCAGTGCACTTGATTTCGCTTTACATCATCCAACAAGGGAACTACTTGAGGTGTCTGGCTCGGATTTGAACGGGAGTTGGATTTTTGAAAAGAGCATGTCAAAAAACCCCAAAACCAAAATTTTAGCAGCCCAAGTTGACTTTTCGATTTTGGGCGAATCTTTGAAATTTGAAGATGACAAAATTTCGTTTGAATAAAAAAAGAATAAAAAAAAACTCGAAAAATAATTTTAAATCACGAAAAAAATGTTTTCCCTCTATTACGTACCCACTGAATCTGAAAATCGCATCGGCGAGCCGTTCTGGAGCCTCCAGCGCGATTTCCATTTTTCTTCAGGAACTTTGAAATGCTCCAGAAGGCGTCCATTTGAGATTAGACAGCTAAAAACTTGGTTCTCTTTCTCAACCTACTGAACCGACTTGACTACATTTGCGGAAAATTCCAGCCGGATATCTCGAGTAGGTTTTCCAGGACAGGTTTTTTCATAGCAAAGCATTCGTAATGCTGTTTTTCTGTGTTTTTTACCTCCAAAAAGCTCAAAAAGGGTGTTATGTCGAGGATAGCTACGACTTAAAAGGGGGTTTTTGAGATGCTTAGTTCGACTGCGATATCGATCTTTTAATTGGAGGAAATTTTTACCAGCCACAGTCCACCAAATAGTGTGTTTTTATGGGAAAAAATTGCGAAATTTCGTCATTTCGAGATATTGAGATATTATATAGGTCACGATAACGACGTCGATGAATTACGAGTAATTGAAGTCCCATGAAGTGCGATCGAAGTCAAAAATTTGCATCAGTGTTGCCAATTTTGTTGAAATTTGGTTTCCATTTTTCCCTCGCAGTAACGAAACGGGTTTTTATGCACAAAATTGACCACACTGATACAAATTTTTGACTTCACAGTGCTACCAATTCGTAAAAAAAATTGGTCTCATCAAACATGATTTTTATTTCACGTTTTTTTTGGTTTTTTTTTTTTACGTTTTTCACTACTTTTGCCACGTATTTTTAAACTCATGGCCCAGATCTCAGTACCGCACTCGACCTAAAAAGCGATCGAGTCTTCGGTGGTAGATGATTTCATACGCGATTATCTCGAGTTTAACATACGTTGCCTAAAGAAGGTAAACAATGTATGTAATTAACTCAAAAGTTTTAATCGGCGAAGCATGAACGTGAAACATAAGCGAGAAGGGAGGAAGAAGCGAGCGAAAAAAAAATGCAGCGTACAACCGACGGAACGTTCAAAGGCGAAGCGCGCACCCACGATAATTTTTTTACCTCTTGCCCTCGTGACGTCTGCCACCGTAGATAGGACGATTATAATGGCATTTTTTTCAATTTATCTAATGATATGCGACGAGACAACACGGAGGTAATACCATAGGAATATTATAGGCGAAATGCGTATTTTTTTATGATACGCGTGTACGCCGAATATTCGTAATGTATGGCGGACTATTATTAATTTTTTCGTTTTTTTTGAGCTTTCGACGACGAGTTACGGTCGCGTAGAATTCTCGCCCGCTATCGATCCCCACCAACGGTAGCGGTTATTTTCGTTTCTCTCGACGAACCGAACAAATCGTTGCTAAGTTACTTCTACACATTTTAAGTTCAGTAGTACGAAGAACGCGAAGTGTACTGGCGTCGTTGTCCGGGTTTGTTTTATTTTTCGTTCAACTTTCGAGCTTTTATTTTGAAGAAATACTGGCCGTGTTGCGTTCGGGCGTCATAATGGTGTCGCGGCGTCTCTGAATACGCGTTATGTACAAATCGGCGGTGGCGGATTGAGGCGCGGTGGCGGCGTAAAGCGAGGCGAGTTTCAGCAGCGTACCAAGGAATCGGCGGTTCGAGAAAAAGCGATGATTACGTGAACGGCGAGTAAAGGCCGAGAAACGCAAACGGCGCAAATATGCCGGAGAAGATATCCGAGTGTTTGGTGGTGCTGAAGGATCACTTCGAGCAGCCAGTGCCGACGCAAAACGAATGCCTGGAGGATCGTAAATGGTGGTTTTTCTTGTTATCCAGCATATTCACCTTTCTGCTAGGCTTGCTTATCATCCTGCTATGGAGAGCGTTCTCGTTTCTGTGCTGCGGCAAAGAGCCGGAGCCGTGTCAGCACGACATGGCCGCCAAAAAGGAGCCAAAGAATTCGCGCCAGCAGAAGCAAGAATTCGAAGGGACTTTTATGACCGAAGCCAAAGACTGGGCTGGCGAGTTGATCTCCGGTCAGACGACGACCGGCAGGATTTTGGTAAGTTGGATTGCCGCGAAGTGCGATTTCGGTCACAAGTCTGTGGCCCGTTGAGGGCGTGGGTTGGCCAGGTTACCTTGTATTTCGACGCGAATTCGACGAATGAGTGCCCTCATTCGTGGCTCGCTGAAATCGTCACGCCCCATGTGATGTTGAATCGGCTTTTCTGACTGATCGGACTAGCCCGAGTCGTGATTTTCATTATTTTTCGAGACGCGGACGCGAAAAAACCCCGAGTGACCTTCATTTCGCCTCCGAAATGAAATCGAGGTAGATGTTATTGGTGCAAAGATTCTAAAGGGGAGTGAACTTCTCGATGGGGGTGAAATGGATACTTTTCTAGATGTATAGTATTAGTTTTTCGTATTTTTTCACCTACTGTTTGTTGCTTCGGTGTACCCCTTCTGGAGGTGGCCTAACCAATGAGAAAGGACGTAAGGGGGACGAGCTATATTCACATTTTCGTGGTATTTGCTTCGAAGCAAACGTTCAAAAAATATACGTTTAGGGCAATTTATCACGTTGAGGTTTCCAGACACTCGTGTGAAAGCATTTTACTAACCGTCTTCGGTTAAGTGGGCTGTATTTCAATTTTAAAAATCATAAAACCACAGGTCATGAAAATGACGAGACGACGGCACGTGTGGTTGGTTTAAGCTTATATTCGAGAATGGTTCGGCATGATAAATATCACGATAAATACATTGCGATAATAAATTCGAGCAATTAATATACGATAACTCCAGTGAAAACTAGCGTAACAATCCCTCCTCCCCCTAGTACCCTATAAGAAACATAAAAATGCTGTATTAATCCCCTTCTAACCTAAAATTAGATCATGTCGATAGTTGAATTTTCTTCGTGAAAGCCGTTCAAAGTTGATATGTTTGATGGAAAAACCCCGAAAATGGGCATTGGAATTTTCTAATTAGAGGCCTGTTTACCTAAAATCGATTACTCTTTACGAAAGGTTTCACCACGACATAAATGCCCTGTTATTTGGTTCCTCCTTCTGCGCGTTTTGAGCTCTTAATATAAGTGTTTTGCTTGTACATCGCGAAAATCCGTTTTGTTGAAAAAATAAACCAGTTCTAAATTGAAGTTGATCAAATTTATACATATGTATAATATAATATAAAATGATGGCCGGTAAATTACCATAAATTACCGGAAAATTACTATAAATTACCGATGAATTACCGGTAAATTACTATAAATTACCATGAATTACTGGTAAATTACCCTAAATTATCGGTTATTTACCTTAAATTACCGGTAAATTGTCATGAATTAAAGGTAAATTACCATAAATTGACGGTAAATTACCATAAATTTACCGGTAAATTACCACAGATTACCGGTAAATTACCGGTAAATTACCATGAATTACCGGTAAATTACCACGAATTACCGGTAAATTACCATGAATTACCGGTGAATTATCATACATTACCTGTAAATTACCGTAAGTTACCGCAAATACTCTTACGGTAATTATTACAACTTATTAAAATTCTATCGTAAAATGACATTATAACAATTTTGCTGTCATTCGCCTTTCCGTAATAACGGTAATTTACCCCAACTGCCATAAGCTTCTGATTTAGATCTCAGCCAAAATTGTACCATCAACTTCGATTGAGGAATATGCGGTAACGAACGTTGCGAAGCAATGTGAGAGAGGTGTGTGGGCGAAGCCTCTAAAGAGCGAAGCTAGCTAGTTCTCTATAAAATGGACTCTGGGGCGTGACTTTTTGGACAAAAATTGTATAAATTAATTTTTTATTTTATAACTTGATAGAAAGTGATTATACCTTACAAGTAAATCAGGAGAAAACGCACGATCTCAGCAGCAGCAGCCCGCATGATCCGATGATTAAAAAAATTCGCAAAATGGCTGCTATCGATCCGAGACCACGTATTATGAATATTTATCCAAAGGTTACTTTTTAAATCAGATAAAATCGTGGATCCATCGTGTCGCAGACTCCCGTGACGTCGATTTCTGCGAATTCGTCGCAAAAGCATGTATATTATGCTGAAACGGAGACTTTGAAGGAGCAAAGAACAGATGCTTCGGTTACCGGAGAAAATCAATAACGATGGATGGTGGTTGTAAAGTAAATACGACGTGTGTAACGTGTACGATGCGAGCTACAATGTTGGAAAATATTTGTAGAATTTCGTCGATTACGACCTCCTGTGCGGATGTCTTGGCCACGCTGCGTCTCCACGTCGTCAAAAATCGTTCAGCTTTTAACGAAGTGTTGGCTTAGAACGTGTAAAATGAACGTAACCCGTTGTAAATCGCGGTATATAGCGTATACGTCGTGTAACGGAACACGACGAAGAACACGTGAAATTGACCCACTTTCGTGGCAAAATATGCGTCAGGGTTGCTTTTTTGAGTAACGTGAAAAAAATACGCATTCAGAGGTGACGTTCGGCGAGGGCGTTGTCAAAGAGGGAGCGCCGAAAAAAGGGTAAACGATGGATTTTTTTTCGCCCATTGTTACCTGTAACTCGACACTGGACGCTGGTACAAGGGAAAGTTTCGTGCGGCAACGACGACGAGGTATCGGATGCGGTGCTTTTTTTTTGAGCGCTTTTATAATATCAGCGGAATGCAAATCGATGAAGTATCGCAGGCGGTGTTCGAAAGACGAAGAGGAATAAATTCGGCGATGCGAAGACGTCGCGATACGGTTCGACGTACGCGAAATTATGAAAATAAAAGTTATTTTCGACGGGTTTCTTTCCACTTTTGAACGCATCTTGCGACGAAAAGTTGATTACGGACGGATCGCAATTTGCCTTGGGTATTTTTAGATCGTTTAACGTGATTTTGAGAAGCACTCGAAGTGTTCGTAATCTGCGGCGAAAGTTCGCGTCTGGAAGTATCCGTCGGACGTCTATCTGGTGGCGTGTTCTTGTTTTGATTGGTTTGTGGAATTCGCAAAAATTAAATTTTTCTCCTCGAGTTGCGCAGCTCGTGCGATGTACTGAAAAATGTGATGATCGAGGGATAACTATTTGCTCCTTCGATCTGAAGGGTAGACAAGTGTATGCAACGTGCATGCATGCTATTTGGGCTGCTTTATTGTTGAATTGAAAGATGGTGTAATTTTAGAGACACCCTGTATAAGTGCAGTTAGATCTTTGATCTCGGGTTCCCGCTCAATTAATTTTGGGAGTTTATTCGCACATCCTGCCCCCTCCCCCCGCTTCCGTTAGCGCCAACAGATAGTGAAAGTAGTGATTTTAAAAATGAGTTACGAAAGTAATGAATTTTGTCAAAAAGTAGTGCAAGAATAAAAAAACAAAAACAAAAACGAAATATTTTCGAAGAAGTAACATAAAAATTATTCATTTTTAATAAACGATTGGCGATTTTTTATGAATTGGCAACACTGTTGAAATATGCGACGTCATATATATATATTTTCAATGAGCACATAGAATGCATTAATTTTTTTAAATTTATTTTTATCTGAAATTTCACTTTGTTGATGGGAGAGATGGGTTGAAGTCGAGGAGAGATTTTTGAAAATTTGGTAAAAAAAAAAGAAGTTGTGAAAATTAGTGATTTTTTTTAAAGATGAAAATTTTTCATGCCCATGAATATTTTGCTAAACTGGTAACACTGGAATGACGACGTTTCGCCGCTCAATAGGATCAATGTTGACATTTACTTGGAGAAAAATAAACACGAGATATTATCGACAACAATCTCGACAGAATTTTGAAATGTGGAAAAATACAATAAAACCGAAATTATGCGTTCAACGATGAATTCTCGGTCATCGTGCGTGGTCTACTAACACCAAAACAATTAAGTATCGTGTCTGTGTGAAATTGCGCCTGTATGCGTAACTAACGCGTAATTACGGCCGATTGTAAACCCATTAGGCGTTGAAAAATACCCAAAAATTACCATATCGAGTGATCTGAATGTAGTCGGCTTATCAGGGACAATTGCCTTTTTTTATTTATAGTTCGCTGCGGTGTTAATCGGCGAATAATTTTGGCCAGCGTATTTGTACTATTTACGGATATTATCGTGTCCGAGATATCGACGAGGAAACATACGAGATCGCGACTTGTTCCAAGTTTTGTCTGAAATTGGCAATTTCGTTGATGAATTTTCGATTAATGTGGTATTCGAAGTTGGATCGGAGATTATAAAGCGATATTTCATCGGGTGAGAAGGAAAATGGTGAATTCGGAGTATTCGTGAGTGTTCGGGTGATCTCGGATCGCGGAAAATAGCGTAGCTATGATTTTACGTAATTCGACTGGCGTTTTAATGAGATCGGGTGTGTTCGTATAAGTTCGGGACCGCCGATGATTTCACGAAAATACCCGATTCGATGCGAATATTTACGAAACCAGGGTTCGCTATTTTTCCTTCGATTGGGACGGAATAATGTGACCGCGTGAGTCATCAGTGCTGTGTAATTTGAAAATACATAATGAAATACGAGCATACGAATAACGTACCGATTTAATACGTTTTTTTTTGTATTTATCTGATTAAATTAATGTACGATGTTGTTTTTTCAGGTTGTCCTTGTGTTCATTTTAAGTATCACTTCCTTGATAATATACTTCATCGACGCTTCCAGGTAAGTGTTGTAGATACGGTGGCTTGTAGGATGTAGATTCTCTTCAGTTACACTTATACTAATTATCTTAGTTTCATTCATAGTGAAGAGGTTGAACGGTGCGTAGGATGGAGCGAAAATTTCACCCAACAAATCGATCTAGCATTCAACATATTCTTCATGGTTTATTATTTTATTAGAGTAAGTAAATAGCGCGGCGAGGCGGGCGCCGGGCGGCCGCGTGCACGTGAAATGCCTAAACTAGAACGCTAATAAAGGTTAATTATCAATCGGCCAAATGATTTGTGTAAATAGTAAAAAATTTTAACAGTTTTACAAGTCGCCTTGGCCGTCGTCCAGATTTATATTAAGTTACCTAAACGATTTTAGTTTTTAGCTTTTTTTCAAATCGTTCACCGCAATTTCGAGCGTGTGCGACGACGCCGAAAGCGGCCGTCGATACGAAAACATTTTATTAGCGTTGAATTGCTAATTATTCGACAACTCTCCGCGTCTCTTTGTTTTTAATACCTCGTTATCGGATATTTTACAGTTTATAGCTGCCAGTGATAAATTATGGTTCATGTTAGAGATGTACTCGTTCGTCGATTATTTCACCATCCCGCCGTCTTTCGTGTCGATTTATCTCGGAAGAACGTGGATCGGTAGGTATTGTTTGTTTATCAAAGGCTCTTTATATGTTTATACGCGCCGAATCCCTTTGAAGCGGTCGTACGTTTCCATTAATTTGTTTGTACTTCGGAGGTGTTCATTGATTAATGGCGGTTTTTTTAAGTACTTTTTTTTTACGCGTAAGAATCGGGATCGAAGCCAAATAACGAGGCGCTGGATCGCCGGCGGAGGGTCATTCATAACGTATTCGGTATGGCCGAAAGATGGGTCGCGCGCTGATAGCGGTACATTTTGAGCACGGGCGAATTTCACATTTAACAAGTTTTCGACCGTTTGGTCAAGTTTGATGATGAAGAGTGTAGAAATGTCGATATTCCTTCGCGAATGCGGCCTTAGAAGTTGAAAAAAGACACGACGTGCTGGAAACCTGTATTCCTAGGATGTCTCCCTTGAATACCGAATCGCTTCAATGTGGAAATTACCATTCGCGAAATTAATCGGAGGTAAAATTTTCACCGAGATGGATTCGTATATTGATCCGAAGAACGTTGTACCCTTTATCGCCCACTCTAGGGTCGATGACCGCGTGTAAGATGAGTCCTCAAAAATCTCCCTGGAAATTAATCATTTGCGATATTCGTCGTTGAATTTTTTAACGCGAGAAATGTGATATACTTTTGTTCACTTCGTTGCCCCCTCTTTTTCCGTCTATCGCTGTAATCACCCACTCAAAAGTTCAATAACCTTAGATAAATTGTTTCCATTAGCCAAATTTTTTGCTCGTTTTTCATTATAGCGTTGAATTTCATGCAGCACATTCTTTTTAAACGAACTACAAATAGAGAAACATCAATCTTGTATTTATCAGAAATTCACCTTGTTTTCGTCTCCTGGACAAATTACCGCAATGTGATCCGAGGGGAGGGGGCTTTGATCAGTTAGTCTTAAAATCGTTCTACCATTAAAAAAATTAATAAATTAATGTATCAGTATCGCTCCTATAAATTATTTTATTAATATGAAATTTTTTAGGTCTTTTTGTCTTAAACAAATTGTAACTTTTTGATTTAAAAATTACTTTAATTTAGCTGATAAAATGATTTTCATTTTTCGTTCTATTTTTCAATTTAAGACGAAAATGTGTTACAATTTTGAATTTATTCTCCTGCGTTTTGAAATGCTTCGTAAAACGAATCACATTCAAAATATGAACGTCGAACATCAAATCGTTCGAATGAATCAATTCAATCGTTCGTAAATTGATTAACGTAGTTGATTTTTTAATTCGATAAAACTTCAAAAAAAAGGTAGAAGTTTTCTGTTTTTTTTTTTCGAGTTTTTTTCCCTACAAAATGTTCAGAATTTTAATCCACAGAGGATTGGTTTGGAGAACGGGGGAAAGGGCAGCGGGATTTGAGTTACGCGATCTATTTTGCATTTTTATGTGGCAAAAAAGGTTTTCGAATTATTTGTGTTGATCGGTGACGTCATCAGTAACGTTTGTGAAATATTTTTTTTAAGTGCGTGATGAACGTTGGAGCGGAGAGGCGGGGAGAGGGGGTGGAAATTGACGAAATTTATTTGCGGAACGTTGCTAGGGTTGATTTTTGTTGGTCGAGTGAATAAATTAAATATACAATTGGGTAGCTAATAAATAATTCGTTGGTTGTGGAGGGTAATTGATGGGGTGGAGGGGGGATGTTGTGAAACATGGCCGTGAATTTGTCGATAAATTGTTTTATAAAATATCCAAAATGGTCTTTACCACTTTTTTTTTATTAATTGTTGTAACGAGACGACAAATGTAATGTACAAAAAAAATTCTGATAGGTGTGATTACTCGAGTGACGTCATGTTCAACAGACTTGAGATATGTAGACGTGATGACGTCATTATTTAGTTATGTCTTTGGAAAACTCGGATTTAGAATTGAAAAAAAATTTCAACGAAGAGGCGAATTGAAGTAAGCAAAATGTGAAGTGGCGAGGAGAAAGGGGAGGGGGGAGTATTCAACTACTCGAAAAATTTTCCAAAACCTGCCACGAACGTAGAATTATTGTTCTCCGTCGCTGAACGCTTTCTGCGATGCTGCTGCGGTTTATTAAAAATACGTAAAAATTGACTTCATTTTTCAACGACTTATTTCAGGATTGAGATTCTTAAGAGCTTTAAGATTAATGACGGTGCCGGATATTTTGCAATATTTAAATATCCTGAAAACATCGAGTTCGATACGTTTGGCGCAATTGGTATCTATTTTTATATCCGTTTGGTTGACGGCGGCCGGAATTATTCATTTGGTGAGTATAGATAACGATGGAAAATTACGTGCGTGTGTTTTGGGGCCGCGACGATGACGTAACGTGTTATTTTTCAGCTCGAAAATTCCGGCGATCCTTTCGACTTCAAGAATCCGCAACCGCTTTCGTATTGGACATGCGTTTATTTTTTAATCGTAACCATGTCTACCGTAGGATACGGTGACGTTTATTGTCAGACTATTTTAGGACGTACATTCCTTGTTTTTTTCCTACTAGTTGGATTGGTGAGTATACGAGGGAGCGATTTAATTAACTATATGCCGAAAGCGATACGTAGACGATGGATTCGAGAGTAAAAAGTGCGCTTTGAGCGGATGATTGGGGGGGAGGAGGGAAACAGAGAGGTCTCGAAACAAAGAATACGACTCGCGAAGCTTTCGACGTGTATATATGAAAATATAACTCGAATGTTTCGTTTGTGTATTCACGATGAAGTGCTCGTTGGCGCAGCCATACAAAGTACGTAGAGCTTGTATGTGTATAGAAAGCGCAAGGAAGCGAAGAAGAGAAAAAACTGGAACAAAGAAGCTGAAAACGTTGTAGTACGAATATACATTTCGTATAAATAACCTATTGTGTTCCACTCTCGTCGACGTAAAAATTTAAAAATATTTTTCGCCTTTCGATGGCCGCCCAAAGGTTACGGGATGATTTTCACGCGAGCAATACCCGCGTAAAATACAGCGCTGCAATTGGAAATACTCCTAATGGAGTAAAAAATTGGAGTAATCGTCGACGGCGGCGGCGTTTCCCTTAATTAAATATTTTTTTGGCAGTATTCGTTATGTACGAGGAACGCAGCGACGGTGAATTTGAAATTTCACGACGCGATCGTTACCTCTGGGCGGAATCATTTTTACGCGGAAATCGCGCCGATGTCATTCGATAGCGAGGATTTTCACGTTTTGTAACCTTTTCCAGGCGATTTTCGCGAGTTGTATTCCGGAAATTATCGATTTAATTGGCACCCGGCCAAAATACGGCGGAACGTTGAAAAACGAGCGCGGCAGAAGGTAAATTAATATTTAATTTTAATCCTTTTCTTGTGGCGGACGCGTTGCGGCGCGTAGACCGGGTCGTAAATTCGACATAAGGGGCCGGGTAACGTTAACGAGGAAAATATGTCTTAGGTCATGTACACGATCGTTTCGCCGTTTCGATACATAGTGACTGTGGAATTTAGCCGAAAATACGCTCCGAAGGTGGGAAATTTAATCGGTGGGATGGGTGCACGAGGGGAGTCCGCGGTAGGGTTGTTTTGAGGGTGATGAAGCCAGACGAAGATGTTTTGTGGTTGGGTGGAGATAAAGGTCATCGAGAAGGTGGGTGATTAAGAGGTAGATTTTTCAAAATTGACTTACGAAGTAAATTCAAGGGCCATAGACGATCTGCCTCAGGGTCCAGATTTTGATAATATTTGGGTGGTAAGTGGTATCATCGAGAAACGTTATGACCAAAATTTCAGCTCCCCCTTCCCCTTTCCCGTTTTTAGAAAATAATTTTTTTTTTTCGAAAACTAGATAAGAATTTTTTCTTTACATTACAGTTGACGAAATTAATTTAAATTTTGGTACATGGTAGATCCTTGCAAGAGCCTTCCATGAAAAAATCGAAAACCCCCCACTATAATTTTTTCCTCTTCAAACGGGCGTTTTCGACTTAATTTTTTTTTTAACTATCTGTACCATTTGGTAAAATTTTTAAACCTGATTTTTTCGATGTATTTTTGACCCCGAAATGTCATATATTTTTTTCAAAATTTTGCCTCCCCGGGGCCGTGGTCAAAAATCGCAAAAACCGCGCGCGCGTCAATTGGCACTTCCCACTACGCAGTAGCGCTTGGTTCACCGTTGCGCGCGGCTCCGCGTTGGGCCTGTAGTAACATGCCTAACGCTGCAAGGCGCGCAACAGTTAACGAGACGCTACAGCACGGTGAGAAGTATCGATTACGCGTGCGCGTTAAACTTCATTAATTGGATGATTTTTTTCTCAAAATCTACTGATTTTCGGGTGATGGATCGTGTAACGTTTTTTGTTCGAAATAATTTCAAGATTATTTTGCGATTTTTTTGAAGTGAAAAAAGCCAACTTTTGTGTTATTTTTTGCTTTGTTTTGTTTTCTGAGAAAACCGACTTTTTGAACTCCAAAAAAATCACAAAATAATCTTGAAATGATTTCGAACGAAAAACTCACACGATCCATCATTTAGAAACGAGTAGATTTTGAGAAAAAGATTATTTCTAGAAAACGGGGAGGGGGGGGGAGCTGAAATTTTGGTAATGAACGTTTCTCGATGGTAGCCACTTACCAATCAAGTATCGTCATAATCTAAATATTGTTCTTGTTTGTAATGCTCAAAATGAAAAAAAAAGATGAAATAATTGAAGATAAAAGTGCCACATCAACAATTCAACATCCCTACTTCGCGTGTTTTCCAGATCAGGTTCAAAGGGGTTGGTGATCATTTTCGAATAAATGGTGACTAGGGGTTCGTTTCTGTCTAATTTAAGAGTAACGTGGGGGAGGGGGGATGAATTATATTCATTTTGCTACATCGAAATTTTATGAATTAATCGACGTTCTTCTGACGTAATTTAATTTTCAACGCAGGCATATTGTCGTCTGTGGCCACATCACGTACGAATCAGTATCTCATTTTCTGAAAGACTTTTTACACGAAGATAGAGAAGATGTAGACGTGGAAGTAGTATTTTTACACCGGTAAGTGCTATTTATTGTATCTTCGGTATTTTTTTCAAAAATCGAGGCACAGATTCGGTGTCGCGATCGTGTAAATTATCGGTCGCGATATGTTTCCGAATTTTAGGTATTCGTGGTAACTTTGGTAGGAGGTTACCTAAAGGTGGAGCTTTTGGTGGCGTTTTTTACGCTGTGGTTTAGGTCCACCTTGAATCGTTTAACCGCTTATTAGTTAGGAGTAGAGTTTAAATTTTAAATATTCGTAGTAATTCTGGACCAACGGATTAGAGGTTCGAATTGCCGAAATGGAACGCGCATTACGAAACGAAATTTTCGTGTTTTTCGGCCATTACGTTAACGAAGAAACGATTTAGAAAGGGGAAAAATGGAATATGCGTCGAAATAAAAGATTTATTTGAATGTTTTCGTCGCGTTCTTATTTTTGACGCGAATTATGAACGAAATTACGCGCACGATTTGAGTATTCAGGGGGGAATTTTTATCGTGTTTGTTGGCAACATTGTAGGTAGCTTGATGTTGTGATTTGATGTGTTATGATGAAACACGATAGAGTAAAAATTCTAGCCAAAATTGTTAAGAAAATTTTGCTGTTTCATTAGCGCCCTTGATTAAAATGTGCAATAGTTGTTTGGGAGGAGGGGGGGGGTGTTGAGGGTAATTTTTGTGATATGGGTGCGTGGAACCGACCACCCCGGCATTTTTTGAATTTGATGCCAACTAACAAGAAAAGTCTACAATTAGGAGCATAAAAGAGGCTCTCTCGAATATTAGAATGAATTTATTTTCGATATCAGTGTTGCCACTATACGTAATACAAAATGAATTTCTTTACTTGGTAATCGGTTTTCGGTTCAAATACCTTTTTGTAAAATTCGAAAAAAAATGAAAATACGAAATATTTAATTAGAAATAGTAGAGAACTAACCGGCGATAGTGTATTATCAATTCGCTTCGATAATTTACCTTTATATATTTATGTATAAAAATTAATTTTACAACGATATTAATTGTATTTCAGTGCAGAAATGTGTATTTTTTTTACATTTTTGTTTATTAATGGTGCATATTTTTTTTTACCCTTATTTTGTTTTGTCTTTTTCGTTTAATTATCCTCGCGCGCACGATCGGGCATGAATGGTTCGCGTCTTCGGTGGAGAAGGCGGCGAACGCATGAGATGCCGGATCGTTGTCGCGTATCGATAAATTGAGCTTGATTGACTGGTTTGGTTATTTCAGAAAAGAGCCTGATTTAGAATTAGAGGGTCTTTTGAAACGGCACTACACTACTGTCGAGTTTTTTCAGGGGACAATGATGAATGCGGTAGATTTAGAGAGAGTGAAGGTAAATTCAGCTTAATTCTCGCTCTTCGATGTATGGCTCTTGATTTTTCTCTCGCCTGTATGTAGCCAGTTAATTAGAACTAGAGATTATATTGTTGAACTCGAACCGAGACTTCATTCGAATCATGCAAATTTAATTTCATTTCGTAGTACATATTCGTATATTTTTTTAATTATTTCACTGATGGATTTTTTTTTGCGTTTTGTTTACCGCCTTGTTTTTGTGTATGCACACGGTGTGGTTTTGAAATCGACGGTATTCGGTGGAGCGGGACAGAGAGGGGTGCTACCGTGGTTGGGTATAGAAACGAATTCGCTTGGTGGAATAGTGGGAGCGATGGAAGGGCTGGTTGAATATTTTATTCGACTTTTGAGTATAATTTGAGAGTTTTTCCAATGTAAGAAGGACGATTAGGTTGTCAGATAGTCGGTTCTCCTTTCTCTTTGGAGCTCTCGGGGCCTCGCGCGTCTGTTCGCCTTGCTCCTCTTCCCTGATGTTTTCGCTTTTCTTTTCGTCTTCAAAAATGAGGGAGACAGTCAAGCGGTGCTTTTTCCAGCAGAATATCGGATTTACCCTTCACCCCATCACATTTCTCCTCATTTCCACTCCCCTCCATACTCTCCCTCCCCGCCCCTTCCACCATTTCCTTTCTTACTCCATCTCCCTCCTCCTCTTTTCCCCTCTCCCTCCTCCTCTTTTCCCTCTCCCTCCTCCTCTTTTCCTCTTCCTTCTCACTATTCTCTTCTCAATCCATTCCTCCTCCTTTTCCTCTTCTTCTTTCTCCTCCTTGGCATCGATCATTCTAACAACGTAGAGACCCCCGTTGCGATGTATTCAAGTATCATTCCGACTCGATACTCAATCTCGGAGCTCCTTAAAATGATACTTTCGTTTCGAGTTTGAGCAACCGTAAGGTAAATATGAGGGGAATTTGGGGGGGAGGGTGTAAAGCGTATAAACGCGGCGTTTATTCAAAATATGCAGAAAGCGTAATGAATATTTGATAAATGTAATACGCCCATCGACATGCTAACTCGGCTGCGATTCGTGTCAGCTCGCAATGACAAATGATATCGATATCGTACGCTGGTTAATTGGAATCGAGCAGCATTACATCGTGCGGTCATTACGTGATGGACGAATTATCGCACGATAACGTCGATTTCAAAACCGACCATGAAATTCAATCACGAAACCGATCATTTTGTGCGATAGAAAAAATTAATGAAAAAAAAAATACGTTCTCTGAGCAAAAAACCCCCCAAAAAAATGTATATAAGGAAAATCCACTCATTCTCATATTTAATGCATGTGTTTAGCTAAAGCTAAAAAATATAAAATCGTAGCTAAAAATTGCCCGGCAAATTGAATAATATATACCGGAAGTCTCAACATAAGGCGTATTGCGTGAGCGAGCATATACTATGCACAGGTTCATCGAGTCGAAAGTGCTTCTCCAGCGGACCTGATGGGCCCACGTTGAAATTCGTTTTCGATTTCGCCGCTTTATCGTCGGGGTTCGAAGGGTGGTTTTTTTTTCCGACACACCGCGCACCCTTGTCGAACTTATGAGACTTTAGAAGTGCGCACGCATAAGTACATAATTGCTTTTCGTATTTAACTTTCAGTAAGGAAATGGTCCTATCGATTTTCTACACAAATAGGTCATATAACGTGTGGTTTTCCTTTGTTTTTTTCCCCCCTTTTTAAATACATACTCGTATACTGACGTATATTCGAAGCAACGAGATATATCGGACTCTTGAGACTTACATCCGTATCGAGTATTGTGTCATTTTTCATTTATCGTTTCTCTGCCATTATTTCATCTCGTATGGGTTGTTTTTAAGAGCTTCAGTGTATCGAGTGATTAACATCGATTCATGTATACGCAACTAGGTCAAGAAGTTACCCCACTGAACTTTTTTTTTTCTCGCAATGTGCGAAAGCAACATTTGCAAATCATACCATTTACCTTTTGTGAAAGGCGAAAAGCCTCGTATATACGGGAAACCTTTTTGTATGCGAAAGAAGCCTACATGACGATACCCTTTTCACCTCTTTTCGAGTACACGAACGAGATATCGTTATGCTCGAGTCAAGATTAGCGCCTTCGTATGTTTTTAGAAAGACCGAATGGTTTGTTTTTTTGTTTTAGTGCATGTGAGATAGCGCCTACGTACCCAGCTTGGTATTTCTTGTACGAGATTGTTTTTGTTCGTTGGCTTTTTGTTTCTATTTTCGTCCTCATAGGTGTGCGAATTTCGTCGATTTTTTCGTCTCTCTGTGTACGCGTAGAAGCTAAGGGAAGCTACGTATGGATTTTTTTTTCACCTATATACGTTTCTCGTGTAAATACGCCGTCAAGCTGGAGCTCTTATTTTCGAAAGTGGCGAACCCCTTGAGTTTTCCTCGTGCGCGTTGAAAATATCACATAAATATTTAACTCGATACGAAGTATTTAAGTACGCTTCGTAGTGTGTAGCCGTATAGCCGTGTATCTGTATATCTTGTAAACCAGATCGCATGTGTACCATAATACCATAGAGGAACATCGTAGAATTTTTGGGGTATATATTTTTGTCTCACGATACATGACGTAATTTACGTAATCGTAAACGAGAAAAGGAATTCGTTTCGATGTCGCATTATTTATATTAGAATGTACCATTCTGCACTAAATTATTAGTTTAGTTTTGGTAGTTTTACGTTAGGTTAATATGGATTAGGTACCAAGAGGCGTATTTTTGTAATCGGGCTCGTGGCGGAAAATTGTAGATATGGGGGGGGGGGATGCGGCAAATCCCGAAATTCTGAAATGTTATTCAATGCTCAAATTCAAGAATTCTAGTTCCAAAATTGATGTATTCTGGAATATACTATTCTAGAATGTCGTCACGGTAAAATATCCATATTTTGGAATTCGAGTCCGAAATCGTGATTTTTCGAATTTGTAGAATTTTTTCTTCTTTTCAACGATTTAACAACGATATTTGTTGGTGAATTTTTCATTAAAATATTCACTATTAGCATAGATTAACCTATACAAAGATGGCACGCTGGTATAGCAAAACGGTTGTGCGTAAAATGCTGAATAACCGTTGTGACGATAGATGGCGCTACGCGAAATCGCAGGCTGAATACGAGTACCGTTGTAAACACCGCTCCCCTGTCTTTAATTTCTCGGTATTTGTGTGACGTGTTACACACGACGACAAACCACAGGATATTGAGTGGGGAAAGACGAAACGTAGGTGCGCCATCTATGAACGAGCTCCATCATTTTGCTCATTCTGGCTCCTTTTAAGCGCAACGTTTTTTTTGTACACGGTAGGCTATCTTTGTATTGGTTAATCTATGCTATTAATTAATTTATGATTATGTTAGTCTGTCGGCATCATCGACGTTATAATAAGTACATATAACGTCAATGGTCGGTATTCGTTTTAGTATCATTGATACATCGTTGAAAAGCGGAAAAAATTCTGAGAATTCGAGATTCACAAAAAATCAAGTTTCTGGCGTAATCTTGAGAAGTAATTTGAATGCAAAGTTGCAAAACTTTGAAAAAATCTGAAAATCAGTGCGAATAAAATGAGCTTTACAACCATAAAAATAGTCAAAATGTACCTAATTGTTTTTATATCAAAAAATAAGAACTTTAATTTTCTTCAAATTATAAGTGATGAAAAATTTCCTCAAGTCCTCTCGGTTTCGAGTGAACATTTAAAAACTACAATTTCCCCAAATATTACAGTTGAGATTTCAGCCACTTAAATTTCATTGCCAATTGTAGCAACCTTTTGAATAATTGTAAGACAATATATAAAAATTGTGAAATAAGTAGACCGATTAAGGTGTAATTTTTTTGAATATTATGCTAATTCCATAAAGAATTATTCTTCGAAGTAGCTCTCTCTACAATTTCTTCTCTTTTCGAATTTCACGTAGTCATTGAAAAAAAACGCCGTAATTGAGCCCGCGCATAAATATGACTCTTTCGTACGAAAATAAGCAAAAAAAAACGAGAAATTAGCAAATTAATTAACGTAGTTGTTCTTTTATTATCATTTTTCTTAATTTCGTTGTTGCTGCCTTTATTATTTGTACTGCTACGCATTTTTTGTCCTTCTTTTATTTTTAAATATTGTTAGGAAACCGCCAGATTTGGAATTAGAGGGTCTTTTCAAGCGACATTTTACTACGGTAGAATTTTTCCAAGGATCGATTATGAATCCTATCGATCTGCAGAGAGTTAAAGTAAGCATTTTGGCATTTATTTTTGCGCATCGCGAATTTACAGCGTGTATCTGTTTATAAAAATATAATATGGAAAATAAAGAAAACGTATACCCGATGAAATACGAGTACCTTAGCCATGGTGTTAAATTTTACCCTACACGTGTTAAAGAGGTTTCGTAGATTCACACACCTTGTTCTGCGTAAAATTTGCATCGTATTTGACCCGAATTGTACCGTACGAAGGTGTGATTTTGAAAATTAAAATTACGCCGAAATCGACGATATTTTTAGTTTTTTTTTTATGTATACCTCAGTAATACGTTGTGTAAATAAAGCGCATTTAGTGTAATAAGCTTCTGTATCAGTATACACCAATCCATTTTAGTATATTTCGAGCTATTATTATCGATTTCCAAGGTGATTTTGATTTTCGAAAGTACGCCTTCGATCATCCTTTGTAGAACCCTTTTTATTGTTTCGTTTTGTCTTTTTTTTTTTACCCCCTGAAACGACACGTTCAACTGGCGGTATAGTATGCGTATTTTAGAAAAGCAAGATGCTTCGAGAGGCTGTAATGTTAACATGGGGTGCGGATGTTTTAACAGGTACACGAAGCTGATGCTTGTCTAGTATTGGCTAACAAATACTGCCAAGATCCGGATGCCGAAGATGCTGCCAATATTATGCGAGTAATATCAATTAAAAATTACTCCGACGATATACGCGTTATTATACAATTGATGCAATATCACAATAAGGTAAGTGATGCTGAAATGAAAAGCTGCGGTTTGACTTAATACTTGGTGATTCTGTAGGCGTATTTGTTAAATATTCCGTCTTGGGATTGGAAACAAGGAGACGATGTTATTTGTTTAGCCGAATTAAAATTAGGATTTATTGCTCAAAGCTGTTTAGCTCCAGGATTTTCAACAATGATGGCTAATCTTTTCGCTATGAGGTCGTTTAAAACGGTAAGTGCATAGAGATTTATGTGAAGTTTGTTTTAAATGCAAATAATTCGGTAATCCGTGAATAAATCGAAAAATCGCGTCTTTAAGAAGTTGTCTAAATAGCGTAGAAAAGAGCTAGAATGAACTCGTATGCGCGATAGTGTGAGAATCGAAAAGGACTAGATTATTAAACAAGAAATAATAAAATAACTGAGGAAATGTCGAGAATGTGTTATTAATTGTTTTAAAGTTATACTTTTTGTTATGAATTTGGTAAATAATTATTTAATGATTGTATTCATCGAGCTTATCAAGTTCATATAGGACAAACTGAAATTGCTCCTATTATGTTCTTTAGTCGCATGCGTGATAACACTTTCTAGTTTTAATCGTAACGTGACGTAGTTCACAGATTGTGTGATAGAGTGCGCTACCAACATTTATAAGAATCGCGAATTTTCACGTTATAACAAAACTTCTTGCATTTTTATTTTATTTTCGTGGTTTCTTTGGTCATATTTATTAAATTTTCGACGTTTCGCGTGTTGAAACGAAGTTTCAATTACCGACGATGTTGTTCATTGATACTACGACTGATTGTCGCTGTAATCGCATCGTCGAGTTTTGGAAAACGTAGTATCCAACTAATGAATCTTTCTCACGCAGTCACCGGATACTCAAGCATGGCAAAATGATTACTTACAAGGTACAGGCTGTGAAATGTATACCGAAACGTTATCGCCGTCTTTTACCGGAATGACATTCCCTCAAGCAAGCGAGTAAGTACTAAATCAACATCGCAGCGTAAATACTCTGACTTCTTGAATCAACGATCACGATTTATATTATTTACGATATCCTTCCAGATTATGCTTCACTAAACTGAAACTGCTACTGTTAGCGATCGAAATTAAAGGTGAAAACGGTAAAGATAGCAAAATATCGATAAATCCTCGTGGCGTGAAGATAATGCCAAATACGCAGGGCTTTTTCATCGCACAATCAGCCGACGAAGTGAAAAGGTACTTGATACTAAATTCTCGCAACATACGCGGGATTTATGTTGTGTTTCGATTCTTCGCAGAGCGTGGTTTTATTGTAGAGCCTGTCACGACGATATCAAAGACGAAACGTTAATTAAAAAATGCAAATGTAAAAACTGTAAGTGCGATGAAATTCATATTATCTTAATATCGAGATGATTTAATTGATAGTTTGTTTTCTCGTAATCTAATTCGTAGGTGATGTTAACAAAGATAAGGATGATTATGGTAAGTTGCGAGATTTTTATTACGTTGAAAAACGAACGTCATAACGATTCGCGTTGGCGGTGTTATTCGCGATGCACGCAGCGGTTTTAATTAGACGAAATTTATATAAAAAGAATTTAGTGTAGAGGTTTAATGATGACGTCATCGGTGACAGTTCCCGCCGAAATGATATCTTACGTGTAGAGAATTACGAAACTTTAATCGAGGTTTTAAATTTTGTTTTGAATGGAACAGGTGGGGCTGGTAAAAATCAGAAATTACTGTATAACGCGATAGACGCGTCCGCTAAGCAGAATTTTTCCAAGGTTCCTTTTAAAAATGGAGCCGAGAATAGTATGAGTGTTGCTAGAACCAATCACGACAGGTGAGTTCAGTTGGACGGTGCGTAAAAACCGGAGTTAGTCGTTTGCGGAAGATAACGTTTGGATTATGTTTTCAGGAATCAAGATACTTCCACATATGCCGGATATCATTTAGCTTACGAAGTTAAAAAGCTCATGTAAGAAGCGCCGTTGCAGGAGTAACAAGTTAGGCCACCTTTTTAACGTTATTTTGACTTCGTAGGCCGACAAATCGAGGTTCCGTTGGTAGCGATATGAAAAATAACACGTTGCAAGTGGGCATTGCAGACGATCAAGCCAAAGATTTCGATTTCGAGCGTACCGAAATGAAATACGATTCGACTGGCATGTTCCACTGGAGTCCGTCCAGAAATCTCGAAGAATGCATTTTGGTACGTACGCGTTACGGTGCTTGAAGGTGGTCGCGTCGAGTCTTTTTTAACGACGATATTCATAGGATCGAAACCAAGCCGCGATGACGGTGCTGAATGGACACGTCGTTGTGTGCCTGTTTGCTGATCCGGATTCGCCGTTGATTGGTTTGAGGAACTTGGTGATGCCGTTGAGAGCGTCGAATTTCCATTATCACGAGTTGAAACACGTCGTCATCGTTGGTGCTGTTGAGTACATTCGAAGGGAATGGAAAATGTTGCAGAATTTACCGAAAATATCCGTTTTGAATGTAAGTCGTATGAGTGATGTTGTGTATGCGGATGTGTTAACGATTTCTTGTAGGGATCGCCATTGAGTCGAGCAGATCTGAGAGCTGTGAATGTTAATCTTTGCGATATGTGCGTTATATTGTCAGCCAAGGTGCCCAGTAACGACGATCCGACGTTGGCCGATAAAGAGGCTATTTTGGCTTCGCTTAATATCAAAGCTATGACGTTTGATGATACAATCGGCGTCCTTAGTCAAGGTAGTCAGCGTGTAGATGTCTTGGTAGATTTGACAGTTCGTGCTTTACCAAAAATTTTCTCGTATTTCAGAAGAATCCGGTACCAAATATCAGCACCCCGAAGGTATCAATTGTACGGGGGGACCGATTATATTGCAAAGAAGAGGCTCCGTGTATGGGGCGAATGTTCCGATGATCACAGGTACATTGTGAACTTGACTCTTGGGTTGAATATCTCGGAAATTTGACGAAGAATGTAGTGAACTTACGTGATATTTGTTTTCGTGTACCTTTGCAGAATTGGTGAACGACAGTAATGTGCAATTTTTGGATCAAGACGACGACGACGATCCAGATACTGAATTGTATTTGACGCAGCCATTTGCATGTGGTACTGCGTTCGCCGTTAGCGTATTAGATTCGCTTATGTCTACGGTAAGTTCTAGTTGAGCACTTTTGACGGATTTTTTCATCTCACGATCCATTTCTTCTTCGTATGATAACGCGAGGTTTTTTTTTCATCATTGTAGACTTATTTCAACCAAAACGCATTAACATTGATTCGATCGTTGATCACCGGAGGAGCGACACCGGAGCTGGAGTTGATCCTGGCCGAAGGAGCCGGTCTCCGAGGAGGTTACAGGTACGATTACGACGCTCGATGAGCCGCGCGTAAGCGAAGTTTCGTAAAACAACGTTATTCGTTTGATTTATCAGCACATCGGACAGCTTATCGAATCGTGATCGTTGTCGAGTAGGGCAGATCTCGTTGTACGACGGCCCTTTGGCGCAATTCGGCGAAAACGGCAAATACGGCGACTTATTCGTGAACGCGTTGAAGTCCTATGGTATGCTGTGCATCGGACTGTACAGGTAAGACGGCGACGAGTCCTCGACGGCCATCTGAGACGTGTCAATGGCGAACACTCTTATCGATATTAGATGCCTTTTGTTTAGATTCCGCGACACGAGCTCGTCGTGCGACGCGTCCTCCAAACGTTATGTGATTACCAATCCTCCCGATGACTTTCAGTTGTTACCAACGGATCAAGTAAGCCGAGCTTGGTATCATTTGCCGAACCACGACTTAAATTTTCCTCTCGCAGGTGTTCGTATTGATGCAGTTTGATCCGGGACTAGAATATAAGCCGAATCATAAAGGCGGATCGTCTAGAGGCAAAGATGACAATTCCTGACTTTTGCTGTGTAGCGCGCTCACCGACGGGCCGTATTCTTACATATAAACATCGAGTTTATCGCCTCCTCTGAACTTCGCCGCAAAGCCGAGATACACGAGTGAGAAAACGACGATTCGATGGTTCATCGTAGATTTCTTCTTTTCTACCTCCTTCGAGCTTACATCTAAACACAGGGTCGCGTCGCGTTTACACGTTCATCTCTGTGATCTCATTAATCGCGATGTTGAACCGAGATCGGCGAAGAAACGAAAAGGCGAAAGAGGAGGCCAGTAAGAATAACGGAATTGTAAGGTGCGCGTTGCTACACGCCCGAATTATACTTTGCGAAACTCAGACCGCCGTTTGCGCGGTGTTTTGGCGCCACATCGCTGTTGGTAGTTTTAGCGTAATTTTCGTATTTTTTTCGTTTTTTTTGTTCTTTTTTTTTGACATAATATGCGCGCTATATTCTCGAACGAGAGGAAATAGATGAAAGATGTTATGTGACGCTTATTGTTATTTATTATGTACCAGTGTTGAACAATTTTATACGTATTTGTTAAGTTTTTCAGATTTTTCTCTATGTTTTGTTTTTCTCGTTTACGCTCGCTCCCTCATGTTTCCCCGCCTTCTTTAAGGAGGCTGTATATATCACTCGAATTTTGTAAATTTTACGCGCAATTAAAATACGTTATGGAATGAGTTTTATGAAATTTTTCACAGAATCGCGAAGTATGGGAATCGTCGAACGTGAAGACATTCGGAAGATGACGAAGTGATCGTTGAAAACTATCCGTTGTTTTATATTCTCCCAGTAAAAACATATCAGGTTTGGCATTCGATCGAAAATTCGAAACATTTACTTGACCGTAGGTGTTTACTTTTAGGTGCCGAGAATCCAAAATGATCTGAGGTTTTATGGTGTTCCGTGAAGGGAAGTACAAAGTTATCCCGACGGTTTGTAGTGTATTTCATTATGGAACGTGTCAAATGGAAATTGAATACTCGCTAATACTTTCTATTCTCCTGATAGGAATACCCAATATTCGGCGATTTTGTCCGGTAAAAGGAACGATTCAGCGATTTGTGATAAGTGGTATCGCGATGTGACTCGTCGATGTTTCATATTCTCCTTGCGATAATGCAAAAGTATCCAACACTTTTGGCCAACATGACCGTAAAAGTGATCAAGTTAGTGGTATCTGGTGGTGGGAAATATAACTTTTTTGCGAATCTTGAACCAATTTTTCGAGTTTTTCACTATTTCGGTGTATTTTTCGAGTGTACTTTTATGCCCGCGATACAGACAGTGTAGGCTGCGACTGTATTTTTTCCCCCTAGAAATGATGTGAAAATTTTCCATCGATTATTCCTCAACCTTCTTACTGTAAATCACAAAGGTAGTATCACTGTTGTTCCAAAAAGAACTCGCAATACCTGCCTACTTTAATGATTATTCCTCATTTGAATTTTAAAACTTTCCCAGCTGGTACAATAATTCTTGATTTCCAATATTTTGAGAATCCTTTTCCCATTCTTTCTCATGTTTGAATCATGGGTTCGGAATTCGGATGTTTCCGGTTTTTCAGCGTACCTACAGTATTATTATTTTATTCAATTATTACGTATTTCAAGTTGAGTAAAACAATGAAATTGACGTATGATGATGAGTGAAGAGTGATACAGCGATATTAATACAAATATCACAGACTTAAAAGTACGAGGAAACTATTAATGACTCGTGATATCAAAACTTCCATCTTGTATTTAATTTATTCAACTTGGAACTTGCCTAGTATTTTTTTTATTCATTCTTTCGATTTTTAGCTCTGTCGATATCGACTGTTATGTATCGAATTATCGATCGACTATCGAATTGTATAGAAACTTTTGATGTAATTTTTTGTTACGTAATGTGGTAACACTGGCGAATTGAAATTCTCCAATCACAGCTCCACAATGAAATGAACTGGCGCTGATGCCTGATGGTGTGAGTTCTGTCACTATTATTCTGTGCCTTTTGCCATGGTGTGCTTGTCTTAGTATGCGTGCGTATGTGTATCAATGTGGTCTGTGAATTTGGTTATGGTTCCTAACTGTAACGTATTTTCTCAAACATTTTTGTATTATCAATAATTAATTATTTTATTAACGAATTGATTTAATTACGTTTATCAGCCTAAACAAAGAGTTGTGTTATGACGAAATAGTTGAAATAAATAAAAACGACGTTCTATTAAGCTAAAATAGACTAATCGCCTGATGCTGTTTACTTCTCAGTTTTCTGTTTATTATACAGCGCGAGTTCGGTATTGCTATTAATTTTTGGTGTTTACGTATTTTGAAGCGTCCTAACAATATTTTATTGTGATACAATTGCGAATATTTTACTTCGCATTTGCGTTGACTTCTGTCGGAAGTTTAATATTCCTCGTACTTTAATTTCGCGAATTGTCCTTACACTGTGAGTGATTTTGATGAAAAAAAAGATAAGGAAAAAGAACGGCTTGATTGTCCATCACCTTTTAGTCGCATCTGAACCCAAAGAGATAACTTCCAGGTAATTATATTTCGAAATGATAAAAACGAAGTTTAAAATTTTCAGTATTTGGGTTTTCACGTAGTTTTATTATGTAGTGCAAACACTGGTACTTCCGTGGCGCGGAAACCGCGAAGAAACAAATGCCAAATTTTCGTAGCTTGTCGCAGTTAAGTGATGATCATTCTAAATCAACATTGAAAAAGAAACGCGGAAGAATTAGTAAGTTTTTCGAATTTGTGTTTGTTATTCTTTATTTAGTTGTTAGCTATGTTGTTTCATTGTGTGTGATTTAATGAAAACTTTCAGATCAGTGGTGCTAAGATCTAGTATTGACAATGGAAATGAACGCTTCATCGGTGGACGTATGTAGATTATGCGCCGAAAGTTACGATTCGCGTTCTTTCATTCCGTTATATACGGATGATAAAAGCGAACGGAATGTAGCCAGGCAGATAAATAAATTATTTGTGAATTTGGTACGTTCCATTACCTCGAGTTAGACGCAGTGCTAGTGAATATATTTGATATTTTATACGGTTTGCTGTAACCATGTAACAGGTTTCACCCGATGATGGCTTACCGCAACAGATTTGTTTGAAATGTTCAAAAAACGTCGAAATGTGTTATTCGTTTATTTCAAATGTGATCGAAACACAAAACAGATTGAAGCGATTGAAGCAAGTGGCAGATCAAGTGAGTGGATATTCGTTATGAGATATCTCAACAAAGATTGTGATTTTGGAATACGATGCTATTTTGTAATGGATTTATTTTTGATTTGCTGCAGAACATGAAGCGTGCCGCCATGAACGAGGGATTAATGGAAAATAATCGGTGAGTAATTGGCATTGCATTGGGAATTATACATTTTTAGTTATTCGTGTTATCGAAAATGCCTCGTGTTGTGTATTATCTACGGTTCTACCCTGAAAACCTTTCGATTGCCCGTTGCGTTTAGTGTTGCTATGTGAATACTCATATAAGATGCTTGGACGGTGCCATATAACACGTGCAAAACGTATTCCTATAGTTATACCTAAACCTACTAGGAAATATTCAGACATCGGACATCGCAGCGTGAGGAAAATTCGCAAAATATCGATATCCGTTGAAAACTGGAGCAATGGGTTATCACACCCGCATTTTTAGAGGAAGTGAAACAACGTGGAAGCTATCAATGAAACTGTTCGTTGTTTGTTCAAGCTTGTAGTTTTGTTCGTGAACGTAGAATACGATGTAAACTGAAGCTTCAATTCTGTTACGAACGACCGCTGAAGAAGCAGTGAGATATTTGACAACGGAAATCGCGATATTGGAATACGAAAAAGGATCGCGATGAACTGCTTCTCTGTTTCTGGTGAAATTTACTCGAAGCGAGTGATTTTTCATAAGATACTCGCGATTACTAGATTTAACGTGTGTAATTTCCATCAACAGATTTACCATTTACATGAAGTGCGCCGTTGTAAATATTAAGCGGTAGTATCGTTGATGTTATATTTGCAAATGTAATGCCCCTCAGTTTTACGCCTTGAAGTCGGTGTTTTTCAGAAATTCCCCTCCTCTTGATAAATACTTCATTTTACCATCGTTTTATCTACTAATTTACCCAAATGTGAAATTATGCAGTAGGTGAAGGTATTCGAGGTGAATGAAATACAATATTTTCAATTTTTTTCTTGTCCCATTTCGCCCCATGGAATAAAATATCGAAAAACTACATCGACGTTTTTCGATATTTTTAAAAAGAGAATTATGGAAAATTGCCACTTGTAGCTGATTTGTTAAAGTGAAATTGACATTTTTTTTTACAGGTTGACGCATTGATGTTTTGTCATATTAGTTGAAAATATGTGATTCGAAAAAAAAAACAAATTTTCAGAAATAGAAAAATTTACATATTTACTGGATTTTTCTTCGCTATTTAATCAACTTACTTACCAAAATGTGGTGTTTTTACGCAGAAAAGGGTGGAAAACTTTGGTAATTGATTTTAGGTACATAAAAGTATTCGAAATTAAATTTTTCCGATGGCAGTTTAACCAGGAATTTTCCTGGGGTAAATTGGGACAAAAAATTTGAATAAATTCAATTTTATTCGCTTCGCTTATCTTCACCTACTTCTCAAGTTTCTTTTTATTTAATATAAAATACCAATTTTACCCCATTTTTTCAAAATTTTAGGTTGATGAAAATTTCGTGATTTTCAATTTTCAAAAATTCGCCGAAAATCAAAACTTGAACAGGAGCAGCTGAAATTTTGGTTTTGTTTCTAGGATGCTTTCGGCTCCCTTCTCAATTTATGCAAAATATTTACTTATTAATTGAACGAAATGGAAGAAGATTGTCTGTTTTATTGAATAATATGAAAATTTTCGGGCGCTTTCAGGAAATACCTTTACCCCTTCTCCTCGGGGGCATTGATTGTTGTAAATATGATCTATTCGTACATGCAATGTTATTACTGTACTTTTTATCATAATATTGCTATCATCATCGTCATCATCATCAACATCAACATCGCTGTATCTGTGATTGTGACCGGAGTTCGAATAACGTCGTGATTTCCAATGAATTGTCTCGACAGTAGATACGAATCGAGTTCGATGAAAATATACCGTTGAAAATGCGAAGAAAATGCTCATCGACGAAGCTGAAAAATCGCATAACTAATTTCGAATCACCGAGCACGGATACGGGAAATAAGGGGGAGGATAAGTGTAGCGGGGAAAAAAGACCAGACGTGGACAATTGATTTAGGAACGATTACGATAATAACATAACGCTTGTTATTATTTGTGTTATAGATTGGAAAACGTTGCGACGAAGGATTGCGATAATCGTATAAATAAAAGAAGCGTCTCGAATTTGAATTTATACTATAGAACGTCCAACGGTATCGCAGAACGTTCGAACACGACGGCGAAACACGCGTTAAACGGCGACATCGCCGTTGAGACGTCTAGCGGAAGCCACCGTACGAAGAACTCGTTCGATTTGTCGAGACCGCCGCAAACGCAGCGGCACGACAGCGTAGCGACTTGTCTGTTTCGTTGCGGCGTTTGTTTGGAGAAATTCGCGTCGAAAGTGGAATGCATTCGGCATATGTCGTCGTCGCATACGCCGCCGTCGTCTTTGAACACGACGACCTCCGGCGATAAAACGGTGGCTTTTGAAGTGGTGTGTAAAAATGTCAGCGATCGCGGGAACGATAACGAGACGGTGAAAAGTGTCGTCGTTGTGGGTGACGACGCCATCCAGACGAAGCAAAAGAGACTAGTCGAGAAGCCGGTGGAGGAGATGACGAAGCAGCGTCGTCCCAGAAAAACCCTAATGATTGATTCGTTTCATAAAGAAGTGAAAAAGAAATGCTCCAGATACGAGTGCGATAAATGCGGTCGACTTATGGTATCGTGGTTCGCGTTCAAGAGGCATTTATCGCAGCACGGAGAAGCCGACGAAAATGCGGATGGAAACGCCGTCGATAAAGCCGCCAAAAAAAGCGCTCCGATTAGACCTCTGATCGGGTATTGCAAGAAATGCAAGAAATTGGTGAAGCATTTCCGACGCCATAATATGTTCCATGATATTTTAAAATTAGAATCGAGCAATCAAGAAGTGCGGAAGTTCTTGTGCTCGTGATTGCGCCACCAGACCGTGTTGTCTTCTTCGACGTTGTCAAATATTATTTTATAGGTCGAGTGATATGTTTTATACCTTTACGTAGTACTCGAATTTGATTGTGAGAATTATCATGATTATATTCCCGTTGTTAATCGATGTTAACGAGTTGTTTTGTATTTAAGTGTATCGTTGCGTTAGTGTATTGATGTTGGTAGAATATCAGAAACACGTGGCAGATTCTGTTGGTGGTTTCTGTATCTGCGGAATCCAACGGCAGAGTGTGATTTTACTTTTATATTTTTTCTGTGTCTTTGAAAAGCAGCAGTAATCTTTTGTATTACGTTATTTACCACGTGTCCTATTCGTTCCTGCCCCCTCCGCTGGAGAAAATGATTTGCATTTCTTGCCGGGTTTTTTAATCAAAACTAAGGCTATTACGTTGTATTAGCCGGTGGAAGTGAGAGGGGGGAACCATATTCGAAGTTTGTTTTGCCACCTCAGGAGTCCATTTTGACCATTTTTATCGATGACAGTTTATACATATATTTGTAAATTATAAAATTCGAGTAATAGGGTTCCTTCGGCGTGTCCACTTGGTGACCAGAGTGGGAATGACCTTGGATCAAAATTTGGATAAGTCACTTTTTCAATGTGGTGTCGGGGAAGGGGTGAAAAAAAAGTAAAAATGTCTAAAACATGAACCAATCGATACAGCATCAAAATACGTACAACATACTCAAAAATAAGCGTCCTTGACCATTTAGGAGGGGAGCCCCCTCTCCCTCCCTACCCCATTATTTGACCTTGAAAAATTTTGTGTCGTGGCTGCAGCCTCTCCCCCAATTGACCTAGGAGGTCGTGCTTTGGCATGGCATGTACATGTAATGGGTGCCCAAATAATACCTTTTGGGGGGTATCGACCTTACACCTCTCCCCCACCCCTTCTTATTCTTAAAAAACATGATTTTGGGTCGTTGTGTTGTGGCTGCAGCCCCTCCCCAATTGATCTTAGAAGGTCGTGCTTCGTTATGTGCATGTAGGGGGTGCCCAAATAATGCCTGTTGAGGGTATCAACTCTCTCCCCCCTCCTAGTTTCAAAAAATCTGATTTTTGAGACCTTTTTAACTGGTTTTAATCTTACCTCATGTAAAAAAAATTAGAAAAATGCTTCTTTGTGGTGGTATTGTAGTATTACGTTTATGAAAAACCGTGCCTGAAAAGCTTCGCAGCTTTTTTTTTCAATTGTGCGGTGAAGTTGGTAACAATGAATCGAACGCGAACAAAATTCGGTTTCGGTTACTTTGTAAATTTTGAAATCGCAATTTTAAGTCTTGAAGTTCGTAATGGTCCGGAGACAGGAATTGATTGAACACCTTGTACTTGCGAACACATCGTAATCGAATGAATTTATCATTTAGTCGAATTTCCGAAAATTTTAGCTTTTGATTTGTGGTTGGTAGCACTGGTAACAGTATTTGTTTGAATTAACGTAATCAATGTTGTCAACTCAGATTATCGACGTGAAATTCTTCGGAAATTGATCGAAGATCAGTTACAAAAGTATTCTTCGCTTGATTTCCAATGGTTTTTCTTATGAAAATTTTTTTCCAAAGTCGCCCCGTGCTTCTCCGAATTGTCCCAATTTGATTATTTTATTCGTTGTACTATTAAAATGGTGAAATGAGGCGAAATTTGAAGTGACATGAAAATTTGTTTTTATAAAAAATATTCTTCCCTCGATTTTCAATAATTTTAGTTTCGATAGCTTTTTGTTGAAAGTCGCCCCAAATCTCACGCAGACACTCCAGTAGAATTATTTTATTTGCGATGATATTAAATGCAAAATTTGTAGATATAAAGAAATCATTTTTACGTACTTTTGCAAATTGTTTTGTTTCTAAAGTTCCCCCTCCCTCCTGCGGTCGTCTTAAACCGCATAAGAAACCTCTCTGCTTAAATATTTCTTACGGTTTTGATATTAGCTTCGCCATTACATCAATGATGCAATTTTATTGCCATAATTCGCCCTTTAGTAATTCGTGCGATTTAATTTTTGCGTAAATTTTCGTTTCGCAGATCTCAGGCGGAAAAAGTAGGATATACCGGCGAAGAAACGCTGACGGTGGCGACATCATCGCTAACTACCACCTTCGCGGACGACGAAGAACGCACCGCCGTCGACGATTTCATCGAACTGCTGGTCGTAGATCCGGACGAAATGGTGGAGGTAGACGTTAACGGCATACTGGACAACACGTCTCAAAATTTCGTCTCCGTAGCGGGCGAAGAAGGCGAAAACGACGATCTGCCGATGAAGGTGGAACAAGAGCAAGCCCAAGAATTACACCTCGGCTTGGAGGCGTGCGCCGGCGAACAAGACCAAAAACAAGCTCGCAACTCGCCGCAAAAAGCGGAAATAGCGGCGCTGATGAGTAACTTGGCGAACGCCGGAGACGAGTCGTTGGCCGGGCAAACGTTACTGTTGATGGAGAACGTGACGTCGTCGGCGGACGTGAAACAGGAACCGGAAGAAATCACGTACGCGAATAATTACTGCGGCACCGACGACGAAATTGTCGAGTTACCGGAGCAACATGTGGCGTGGATGTGCGACGACACGAGAGCGGCGGCGGGCTCCGTTGAAGACGACGAGGAAATCGTCGACCAAGATGAAATGGACGGCGGCATAGGTGGCGAAGAAGAGTGCAATATTGTGTATAAATGCGGCTCGTGCGCGAATACTTACGCCAACGAGGTGCTATTCCAGTCTCATAATTGCGTCGGCGCGGTCGCCGTTGAGCAGGATCGTAACGGCGACTACGACGAGTGGAGCCGAAAGAACAAGAATGTTTTTCAGTGCAACGTGTGCGAACGTGTGTTCAAATCTAAATTCGTGTTTAATCTGCATTACGCGCAGCACAAGAAGTCCTCGACGAACGTGTGCCAGCTTTGTAACGCGTGTTTTTTCGACTCCGACGATCTGATGGCGCATTTGAGTCGGGCGCATTGCGGCGACGGTTTGATCGTCGACGATAACATGTACGAAGAGGTTATCGCGGCGGTATCCACGACGTCTACGGCGGCCACCAACGCGACCGGAGGCCGGAGTCGCGATGACGTGGACACAGCCACGTTCACGTTGCTCGCCGGAGACGCGGATTCGGAGAAGCAGTGCGACGTTTGCGGCAAAATTACGGATAATTTGAAGCAGCACAAGTTATACCACGCCATCAAGGAGCTGGAATACTGTAAAGCCGAAAATAAGAAATTCCTCAAGAAATGGTTCTATTGTCAGGTGAGTAAAGACGTGTAATTGACGCGTACGCGGTACGAAACTAATACGCGGTTTGTTATTATTAGAAATGCGACAAGAAAATCTTCTCGGAGGCCAATTACCTATTCCATGTAGCCAAGCACAACGGCGAAGAGACGGTACGATGCAGACAATGCGATTTCGTCGCCGTTAATATACAAGACTACAACATGCACATAACGACGCATACCGGCGGCAAGTACTTCATATGTAACGATTGCGAGAAGTGCTTCTTCACCAGATCGGCGATATCGGATCACGTGCTCATACACATGGACGGCACGCGATATATGTGCGAAATCTGCGGCAAACGCTTCAAGACGTCGAGATCCAACGCCCAGCACAAGTTACTCCAGCACAAGAAGTATTTCCGGTGCAATCGATGTAATCGCGGGTTCACGCACGAGGCTAAATTGAAAAGTCACCATAATATATGTCGCGTTATAAACCAAGATCAAAAAGACTCCAAGGTGTTCGAACCGGTCGAGAAGTTTTTCTGTAATATTTGCAATTCCAATATAAAAAGCTCGTCCGAAATATCGATACTGTTTCATAAAGCCAAACACGAAGGCAAAGACGGAGTTCAATGTAAATTCTGCAATTTACTATGTAAAAACGCCTGCATGTATAAGAACCACCTGCTGATACACACCAATCAGCGACCATACGCTTGTACGCAGTGTCCGAAGAGTTTTCGTACCAAGGGATGCTTAGTGCAGCATATGCTGGTGCACGGCGACGAGTACAAGTACACGTGCGAGTACTGCGGCAAGAAATCCAAGAAACTTACCACGCACGTTAATCACGTTAATATTCACACGGACACGAAACCCTACAAGTGTCCGGATTGCGATCGACCGTTTCGTCAGCTCAGCGATATGAAGAAACATCGTAGGACGCATTTGAAATACAAAACCGAATCGCCGTCGCAGCAAGTAGCCGCGTCGCCGGCGTCGTCTATTACCACCGTCGTCACCGATTTACCGCCGTATTTATCCATCAAAACCGAAGTCGAAGATATGATCGCCGCCGAAAGTATACAGCAGTTGCAAATGCAGTTGACCTAGGTCGTGGAGTTGATTACCAGCAAGTTTCGGTTACATAGCGTTATGGTTGCCGGAACGTAGGTGATGCTGTGAAATCCGTCAACCAGATTCAGATACGAAGACAAGGTAGGATTTCATTTCTTTGTTAACGAACGATAATTACGCCGTGAAAAGTGAACAGGCGATTTGGCGTGTTTCAAATGGTAGCCTTCTGTATTGCTTGACTGTTGAAGGATCGAAGCGACACGGAGTCCCAAAGTCGCCCTTATCTATGTTTAGCTCGAGGCTCGACGTGTACTATGTTTGTAAAATACTTGTTGATTAAACGAATTTGATTTTTAACATATATTTTTGTCATTTTTCAAACGAACCATTTGTATCTCATGAAAAAACAAAGTGAAAGAAATCATGATCAAATGGTTGAATAAACGACGCTTCGTAGTTTTTACTTCCTAATTAACAAAGTGGGAGATAAATCGACAAACGAGAAATAAAAACGGAATGAAATTGATACCAAGTGAAAACAAAAAGCATAAAATTCTAAGAAATTTGCTATCAAAGAAATAAGAGTTTTCATTTAGGAGGAACTAAAAATGAGAAAATTAAATTTGTTATTTAGAATTAGAATTCAATAAGTAGAATTATTTTTGAAAATGTCCGAAAATTTTCGAAATACCCCAAGTTTTTCTGCCCCAACTCCCCAACGTCGAAATATCCGAGAAAACGTTTAATTTTTATCAAGAAATATTTCGAAAACGAATAATCATCCGCGAAATGGCAACACTGTTAGCGAAAATCACGAAACCTCCTGCTACCTTCAGCATCCCACCGATGCACATACCTGTTCTGACTTTTGATACAGGGTGAGGTACAAGTGAATCGTAGTTTTTCATTAGTGCCTCACCCTGCTCTAAAAGTCAGAACAGGTTTGCGTATCGTAATAATGTAGCAAGAGCGCGCTCGTGTTGGGAGTGACGTAGAAAGTAGAAGCGGCTTCGTGATTGGTTGATCGGTGGGCGGCGCTACCTACGAATGACGCCTGTTTCAGAGAGCGAGCAAGTTTGTTCAGTTCGTTTCGTCTTTGATTACATGTGGATTGTGCTATGTCGTGCTGTAGTTTTCGATGCTAGTTGTGAGTCATACGTAGGTATTTGGTTTTTGGGTTTTTTGGGTTTTTTGGTTTTATTTAGTATTCAGTATTGTAATATTTCATGTAACGAATACTTCTATGTGTTATTCCCTGCTTGATCACTCGAAGACTCGTAAACCACGTCGTTGTAATTCTTCACCGGCTATGAATCGCGACATGAATGATAAAATAATCGTGTTAGTAAGCGATATGAAGTTCGATTGAAATTTATAATTAAGTAAGTTTATTCGTTTTCTAGTCTTCGTTGACGTGAATGTTTCGATAATTCGTCCTTAATCGTAACACCCCCCCCCCCCGAGATGTTATGGCGGTAGTTGTGCCGTATTTTTGCGTATTTTTCATCAACAAATACATTTATTAGATGGTAAGCTTGATTGTTTTTACCACTTGGGAAACCGCGGTATCGTGAGTGTGCTTTCGTGTGATATTTGATTTGAGAAATTATTTACACTTTGATGGTGAACAGTACACTGACGTTTCTCTAGTCACTATTTAAAATGTTTTTGAAAATTTTTTAATTATAAATATTACACGTAAAGATATCGTGTTATTGATTTTCTTGCAACAAAATTTCATTTCTTGAACAGTGTATAGTAACAGGTAGTGGAAGTTGTTAAAGTAAAAGAACGAAGAAACCCGAAAACACGTATTTTTTTTGAGAAAACTGTACACACTTTTGATGAATAGCTAGTAATTTTTTACTAAGTGGTAGCACTGTCGAAATATGTGACCTCATATTTGCATTTTTTTTTCAATTATTTTTTGTAATTATCGCTGAGAGAATGTACATATTCTGTCGAGTGTCTTCGTACAGTGTTGAAATTCACCTGATATTATCGACGATCTACCAGACGTCGTCATTTCTACGCAGCCAGTCAAATGTCTATGCGTAGGAATTGCAGAGGAGAAAGCAGAAGTTTTACCACGTTTGTATTATCTATGGTAATTAACGAGAGAAAAGTGTAATTTCTAATGTTCTCAATTTTTACAGTATGAATAAGTTACACGTGGTTGTGACGGGAGTTACGCCAAGCGTCGAATTATTACGCAACGATTCTGGCTGAAAGGAGGTCTTTGCCAAGCTGTAGTTGATATGATTTATGTGTAATCCGGGTACCGGCGAGATGGTCAAACTTTCGGAGTAGTTTTCCAGCGTCCAAGCGTATCGGTCGAACTTGACGGTAAATTGTACCATACTCATTACCAGCGCTACAAGTCCGATAAAAAAATCGCTACTGAAATTCAATTTTCCGTTTCCCAGCCAGTTTGTTTCTCAATTCTTTGGTCATCGTCTTGCATGAAGAGATACTACCTACTGTTGGTCGAGTCACGAACTCCGTTGATTCTGCGGTTATCAACGAGAAATTACCTCTCCGGCGCAATAAACCGTCGTTGGACCGCTGCATTCATCAGCGTTGTAAGAATTTCATGCAATTGACAAAATGCGTGTTCTCAGGTTAGTGCATGCAAGAAATTATATTAACAGTGTTGCCAGAGTCAGTTACTTAAAATGTTGTACTTGGCGAAACGAAAAATACTCGTTTATGTTTGGGAGTTTCAACAAAGGGTTCTTTTTGCGGTGCGCTATTTTTAATATGTATCGTGATTTTATTGCAAATTTTATGGTAAAATTATTACGAAATTTGAAATGATGTCCATACAAAAAATAATTACCCGTTGATTTTTTTTGAAAAGGTGTTCTTCAACGTGTCCTCGAGCCCCGTAAAAATACCTTTACTTTTGGAGCGAAAATGTGGCAAAATTTGAGGATATTGCGTACTGAAAATGTTTCATATTCAATTTGTGATAATTTTTGTTTCAAAAATTTTTCCTCACGTTGCCCTAAGCTTTGCAAAAACGTCTAAACATGAATATTTCGAATACAAAATTTGGTATATTGTGTACAGTCCATATTCATGTTCCGCTCAATTGTCGTGACATCTAGAAAGGGCAATTCTGTGAGAAATTTGCTGATTTTTAGATACTCACATGTTGTGTTTGAAAGTGTCCTTCACGTTCGCTTTTTCATTTTCTCAACATTGAGCCGCGCTGTCACGCATTTCAATCATAACATATCTCAAAATCAGCAAATTTGGTGCAGAAATGCCTTTTCTTGATGTCATGGCAATTAAGCGTAGCGTGAAATTGGAACTCGCCAATTACTTCATAATCATGCATAATTACACGATGTGGATTATTTTAAAATGATTTGTAAAAAATACGTGTATTTCAAGGATTATATCTATAAAATTTTGCATGTGCGAAGAGGGATAGCAAAATTTCGACAGTCTTAAAGTCGTAACCAAACCACAGCCTTAATTCGCTCAAAACTACGTTCCTGTAAAATTTCCCTCTTCGTCTAAAAGAAATAACGCACAGTGATAAAGCTGCGCAGCTTCCCACGGTTTCTTAAACCTCCGAAAAATAGTTATATTGAAGGAAATTTCGTTAGTGTTATTGTTTTTTTTATTTTCTTTACAGGACGAAGATCTCAAAGAATCGCCTACGAAACGCGCTCTCCGGATGGTTATTTGACAAGTGCGACGATCATGAACAAGAATCCAACTCCGAAAATCAACGATTGCCCGATTACCAACCCCAAAAAAACACCGGAAACGTATGTATCGATTTTATTCTCACAATTAATTATTCATCGCGTTTTTGCGCGAAAAAATTCCAATTAAAACAGCGGGAACGAAGTTACAAGCGTTAATTCGCTCAAAACTCCCCTTGTTAGCTAAAACGAGTCACGTCCGTGCGTGCGCACATCTTTAAAAATTCCTCAATGTCGAATTTTCTCATTTCAGGTTACGTTTCTGGCGATGTCGTCACTTCAGATTGCAAAATATTCCGAAAATGCGAAGAAAATGATTCAACTCGCCTTCGTTGTGCATGTGTGGTCAAAAAACAAAAATATCATTGGACCATCAAGATGACGAATCATCACTGGGAGTGTCGCTGTTACCACCACTCAAACCGTTACGTAGGTGGCGAACCAATCAGTGAGTTCCTGCGCGCGCACTGTGTGTAGAAGTTGCTCATGGTATGGTGATGATTAAAGAGATTAGTCAACGTTGAGCCGTCTCAACGTGGCGTGCATGCGGGCGCGTAGAGCGAGTAGCAAGAATACGTAATGGTATAGTTTGCTACTCGCATATAAAGTTATGACATGAAGGCTATATAAGTAAGTTTTCAAATCTAGGGCAAATTGGGTGGGTGGGGGAGGTGGTGGACCGATTTTTGCATGTTCGAGGATTTTATAGGCTTTTTTTCCCATGCCAACAATTTTATTGTTGTTAGCGGGAAATGTGTCCCCTGGATAGTAGTTTAATATTGAATAAATGTCTGTTTGATTACATTTGTTGATATTGTTTAATATACTTTTGTTGAGAATTTTATTTGTGGACTGTTTTTTTGGTGATGAGAATTTTTTATCGTCTCCCCTGTTGACAATTTTAAATCTTGTGAAGGGGAAAGTGTCCCCGGTATAGAAACTTATAGTTGGAAAAGTGTATTAAACTTTGTTAAGATTGAATTTTGTTGAGGGGAAAGTGTCCCCCGTTAAGATGATTAATCTTGTTGAGGGGAGAGTGTTCCCTGGTAAGAAGATTATATCTTGTTAGTTGACAATTAGTTTCAAATATCTCCGATAGATCACAGCACTTATACTGTTTTTGACCAATAAAACTCATGAAAATTGACTAAAAATTTAATAAAAAGAGCGTCCGGTTCAATACCACAAGTCTGCAAAGAAGATTCAGGGAAAGAAGGGGAAAAATGAAAAGTATAAAAGGAGGGGGAAGAAATGAACAGTACAAAAAAGGAGTTGGATAATGGGAAGAATAGAAGGCGAAAGAAAATAGATTCACAAGAGAGGAAAAATTGAAAAATTACAGCAAAGGAGACAAAACAGGAAAAAATGAACACAAACATCCTAACAATACAATTACAGTAACATTAATACTACTTTACAGGAAATAACACGACAGTGAAAACATTGTACAACTTGACTTGAGAATTACATTTAAAAAAGTAAATTTAACACAGTAAATCACGTTGTAAAATGAAAAATGATCAATAAAACGAGTTTTTCGTCATCATTCGATGGCTTTCGATCTTCTCATCGATGACTTGATATCCTGTGTGATAAAAATTGAAAAACGTTAATAAAATCAACAAAAAATTCAAGATATTCAAATTTTTAAAACTTACTGAATCCGATGGAGCTTAATAAGAGTGAATCAACGATGTAAAACTCGATAGAAAATCGACTTGTAGATGGCGTGCAGCAAATACAGTTTAGCCAACACCTGTAAAAAAAATAACGTTTCAATATTTCACAAAATGTACTAATGAAATGGGGAATAACCGCACTAGGAATGCTCGCATGAACGCAACAGTTATACAAAAATTAAGAACTGTGAATTAAGTCAACGAAAAATTCTTCAAGATATTCAAATTTGTAAAACTTACATAGCGGCGCTGACGGAACTGAATCTGATGGAGCTTCTTGACAGGAATGAATCGACAACGTAATTCGATGGGAAACAGATTTGTTGTTGACGTGCGGCAACCGCAGTTTAGCCAAGACCTGCGAAACAAAAATAACACGTCGATATTTTATCAAGTAAACTAATGAAATGGGGAAAATCCCCACTTGGAATGCTCGCATAAAAGCAACAGGTAGGTTAATGTTGCTAAACTACGCTGAATCACCCTTTCGTTCGAACGCAGTAGACGATAGCCCAAGCCGAATGATAATGCTGATGACTCAACTTTCACGACGGCGTGAAAGAGAAATAACAATACATCACCATCGTAGCGATAAATATTAAATACTTGAAGGTGAAGCGACGTAAAAGGGAAAAAATTCACCCTCAGTTTCGCGCCATTTTAATCACAATTTTCTCGCACAAAAACACGACGAATAATTAAATGAGAGAATAAAATTGGTACATTACATACGTTTCCGTCTTGTTCCATCATTGTCGTTATTGTCAAATAACCATTCGGAGAGCGCGTTTCGTAGGCGATTCTTTGAGATCTTCGTCCTATAAAGAAAACAGAAAAACAGTAGAAAACCACGTCACGAAATTTCCTTCGATGTAATTATTTTTTAGAGTTTTAAGAAACGGCGAGAAGCTGCGCAATCTCATCACCTTGCATTCTCCTCGCTCTGTGAATCTAAGCCCGCGTAATCTGGTCCCTGGATTTGGACATCGAGTACGCAAAAATTCGCGCAAAACAAACCTGTTATTTTTGGATTATCCTCATTTTAAACGTGATTTTTCACGCCTCGTTAATTGATCGCATACGCACGAAATAAACAAACATATGATTGATTTAATGTATTAAGCGAAATGAAAATTTACACCAGATTAACTTCATTTAAAATACATTTTACACGCGATTCGAGGCAACTACGCGAATATACAGAACACAACTTTAAATCGACCATTACTGCGGAAATGAAAAAGGAGGAATCGAGGATCAAATACACAACCTACTATACACATTCCAACGTCGCCAACCTCCTCAGACCCAGTAATTCTTCGACCTCTATCCGATACGAAAATTAGAACACGCATACGCACTAGTGCACAAACATATACAAAATATTACAAATATGGCGAGACTGAATTATACATAAATTGTAATCACGCGTTCAGAAGCGGTAAAAAAAATTACAGGACCGGAAAAAACAAAACGAGGAAACGGAAGAAAAATAAAAATATGGCAGTCCACACTGATGATTATTTCACTTTTTTCTTCTTAATAAAAAATTATCAATACGAATACGCTTACCGACGAATCACTCAGTTTTCGAAAACTCTTCACATTTGGACAGGCGTACTCTTGGCACATAACGACAATAAACTCTATATCGAGATCATTCCACACACGTTTTATTTTTTTCCCACTCGTCAAAGATTAGAATGGCTAAGAATTTAGTTGCCGAGGCAGTGACTTGATTTCAGTCTTACGCGAGCTTTACATTAACGTCTCTTTCGTCGTCCTTCTTTCATGGCAACTAAGCCGGAACACAAATTGAGCAATACTTAATACTAAATGCGTTCGATAATCGTATTACGACAACACTAAACGAATAAAATTTACCTCGGTACGTGAAAACACGCGATTGAAACAATTCGGTATCTCGGTAACGAAAACATACATCACAGCTGCAAAGTCATCTTTTTTCCCTAGAGTGTTTAATTTTTATAGAAAAAAATTAACATACCTTGTAATTCGTATCAGTGAACACCTTAGTTTGCATTTTCCAAATACTTTCGCAACACGTGGTGGTCGCGTCGGAAAAAGAGCTAATTGTACTTAACGCACAGCCGCGATATAAAAATGGCGCCGGAATCGCCAACCAAGTCGAGTAATTAATTTTTAAAAAACACCCTGATCACCGATAAAGGAAAATTATCCGCTTTGAATTCTGCGTTAGTTGATTTTCGTTACAAAAATAACAAATACGTCGTTACAACACGATGACGCGCATTAAACTAACAACGCCGCGTCCGCTTACGTTGTACTTTCATGCGCGCTCTTCGTTCGGTTACGTTCGGCGATCTTCGGGTTCGTTCGCTTCGGTCAGCGTCAACCGCGTTCACACTGTGACGCACCAACGAGCTGTGACAATGACGTGTTAAAATATGCGCAAATATTACGAATACCAAAAAATCATGTTATAAATTTAATTATACAATTATCGACGTATTATCGTGATAAAAGCGAGTATCTTTAAATTCCTTCGTGAAAGCGAACACGCCGATGAAACCGAACGTAACCACTCCGAAATTAACCATTAAACCGTTTCGTATCTAACGAGTACGAAACGAGCACGTTCTCAATTCTTCGACATGGAAATTGAAAACAACCCGAAAATACAAATTACAATTATTAAAATGCTCGTTTCGTACGCTTTCGCAAAAACAACAAAAAAAAATGCTTGTTACAAAAACCAATACACCATCTTATAAAAATCTTAAAAACCAATCTTAAAATAACCATTACAATTTAGAACATTTTTCGAGTACTTTTTACCTCAATAGAAGGTGGGTCGTATAAAAGCGAGACGCCATTTCGGCGATTATCGCGTTATCACCGTTTTTTTTTATATCAACTCAGTCGACTACAAAGAAAAGTAAAATAAGCGAATACGATTTTTTCATCGAATAAGCGCTCAATACGCGCGCCATTACTAGAATTTGCATAGGTATTTGAATAGAGTTCAATCAGTCTTCCGTGTTAGACGAAAAAAAAATAAATAAATAAACTAAAAAATACGTATAAGAGAATAAAACGAAAAGAAAAACATCCGTTAGGAATAAATTAAAAAATACAAGGTATTACACACAGCTTGAAAACTACCAATGACTTCGTGTCAGCTTCGATCGAAAATCAGTGTTGGTTAAAATGAAAAACGAAAAAAAAATTTCGTCATCGCGACGATAAAAAACGGTAAAATTCAATGCGTAGTTAAATCACGTCGACGCGATGAAAAATTAAAAAATAACCTAAAATAAAAACCCATAAATGCATGAAATTTCTAAACATAAAACTCACAGATATACAGAAAAAGAAAAAAAAATACAGTCCTTCTTGTACACACGCAAATACAAAGAAAACGATCGTTGAAGACGTGAAATAAGGCGCGCGCGAGATTTTGCGTGATTACGAGAAAATCGGCGAGTATGGTTGAGGAGAGGGGGGTGGAAACCGAATCAATTCGCTTCTATCGGGTGCTCGATGATTTTTATAATATAAATTTAATAAAACGGTATAATAGGAAAATTCAAATAATCGCATAGTTAATTCAATTTTCGAGTGACCCCCTCCCCCCTTTCAAAAAATCGATAAAAACGAACAGGTAATCAACCAAGCACTCGATAAATTTTAAATTCAGACGTAACTAAAATACCACCGCATATTTCTTGATTTACGAAGACTTCCGAAGGTAGCCGAAGCCACGCGAACTCTCCAAAGACGTCTCGAATCCCCGAAGCGATGTTTCCGCGTTAACGCGACAAAATACGAATATAAACGAACCGACCTTGGAATGATCAGCTTAATCCATCGCGTCGACCCGGATTCTTCCGTTCCATACCTGTAAAAACGATCTCAACGAAGGTACCCGAACGGCGCGACTACTCCGGACTCCTGCCAAACACGCGCGATTTCTTCTAAATACACAACTCCACGTACTACGCGAATTCACCCCAATTTCTCCTCACCAACTCGTCCATAAAACGCGTTGACAAACCACCCTCGACACGAATACGTTGGAAACCTCGACGGTAACTTCAGTCGCAGCAGTCGCGAATGGTAAACACTTGTTTCTCCTTGTAAAAAACAGAGAAAATATTACAAAATTAAAAATTAAGCTCGTCAACCGATATCCTCATCTCGAGGGTAAGACGAACCATGAACACAACGACGCGTTCAATATCTCCAGATCTCACGAAATCATCGGCGCACGTGTTTCTATTTTCCAAAAACCCCTTCGAAAGAAAACGTTCGCATGGTGAAAAACCACAGGTAAAAAACACCGTCGAACCATTAATTCCTAAACCGAAACCCGAATAATCTTAAACATTTACCGCCTCTCGATGCAGTTCCGCTTGCTTGTTTATCGAAAATTACCTACGAAATTCGCGAAATTCCGCCCACAGCTGCGCTCACCAAATCCACCGCTGGCGCGTTTCCTTCACCGTATCGACACGACGACTACACATATATACACGAGCATTTACATAACTACATCGCACCAGACCGCAGACTCCAGGGACTACGTATCGCGACGCGGCTTCGTCTCCACGCCAACGGATCCGGATCCATCCACCGCACGTGTCCCAAGCTCAATACATAATTCAGTCCGCGATTTATACCTGTACACAGACACACCTACACGTACCAAACTTCACCATTGCGCGATTTTCATCTAGATTAAACAAATATGGCGTTTTACTCGATTTCTTTGGGTAACGCTATTTCAGCTACGTTTCCGCCAGTGTTGCCACACGCGTGCATGCGACTTCCCCCGAAAAAATACGCGCCACGAGTAGAGATCATATAAATTAAACGAAACAAAATATCTACGCGAAACATATTAGTACATAATAATACTTAAAATTTATAAATATTTCTTAGACGAAAAAAACAAAATCGTTTCAAGAGAAAAAAAAAACTAAATTAATAAAAAAATGCTCAAAAGTAACTCTTAGAGAAAAAGACCACACATAAAACCCAATGAGATCGCGATATGACGAACGAAAAAAACATTTTTTAGCGAATCGATTAAATAAATTTAGAAAATACCAAAATCGAAGCCGAGTCGTCGAACGCGGTAGAAAAAGTACCAAAAATAAGCTCAGCACTAAAACCACACGACAACCTTGGTACAATTTTTCCTTAAATTCGTCCTCTAAATTAAGTACACGCGACACGAGAACAAATCCGAGGAAAAATTAATAAGAAGCAACGACCGCTAAAACGAGATCGTAAAATTATTCGTATACGCAAAAAATTCCAAGGAACCAACATCGATCTTCGACTCGTCTTCGAGTAATCATTTAAAAATTACCCCAAAAAATTCACAAATCTACAAAAATCGAAAAAACCACGATTAAGTACCACAAAACGAAAACTTGGTCGAAAACGTTAACCTTTTGATAAGAATAATTACATAAGCTCGTTAACGCGTACAAAAATCATACCGTGAAATTAAAAAAATTCCTAATTAAAAGAAAAAAAAAATCATCTCGACTAATTTCGTTCGCTCGGAAACCATAAAAAAAACACGTTAAATTAAGGGAACTTGGAACTCGTCTAATAAATAAATTCATCTACGTCGTAGTAACCCATCAACGGGCCCAATAACTGGGTAAAATTTCACCACCTCTTTAAGGCGCGAAAAAAACGTAAAAAATTACCCTTGGTACGTAAAATAATCATACGAGAAATAAATAAAACTCACGCACGCACACAAAATCGTACATATCGTCGAATATGTACACATTAAACTAAAAAAATATATCATCGATATGAACACAACATTTTTGATAAAAATTATTAAACACGAAAATCGTACCTCGCGAATTCTCGATCGAAAAACAAAAACCATAGGTATTCCAAAATACCTTTTTTTTCTGTCAAATCTAAGCGAAAGCCTCAAGTAGAAAGAGTGGGGCAGGGTATAACCTCACAACTTGCTATACAAATTGACCTAAACGAAGAGGAAAAGGAAAAGGAGGGGAGTAGGAATATAGAGAGATATACACACACAAAAATACAATATTTTTAGAAGAGACAGTCTTATCAAGTATCGCGAATACTTGGCGGTTTGTATTTACGCGACTGATGAACGGGTTTGGAACGTTGTTGCGGGAATATCGCGTCCCAAAACAATGGTTGAACACTGGCTGGTAAATCCCATATTGGTACTTTGCGTTCTTTCTCCATTTCCGACTTCGGTAACCACTCGTCGTCCAAACTACGCCATCGTGAAAATACATCGTACGGTTACATATATATCGGTAATAAATTCTAAATTATAGTAATAAAGTTCTCGTCATATTATACGTACGCGTTAAAAGGATACCATTTGATTAGATATTTCGTCTCTCCGTTTGCCTCCTGACGACACCCGAAAACCTGTAAAATACCGGAGAATATTTACTTCCGGAATTAATCGACAATACGCAAATACCAATACAGATAAGAAACGCCTTCGTTTAATTCACACGCACACACCCACGAACAAACCTCAAATCACTATTCTAACACTGATAAGCTCTCCTTTAGGTAAATATCACCTCGAACACCTGATTCGCCTTCTGCGAACGCGTCTAATCGAAGTGTATTCCAAATAGGTGGACCTAGATTTAGATAAGAGCCTCGTTTACACAACCTAATCGCCGTAGTACCTGTGCATTCGTCGAAAAATAATATTTAGACCTAGATTTATCTCGAAATAAACGAGCCATCGCGGAATTCACGCTTTTGCGAGATTCGGACACAATCGTGTAACATCGGAAATGTTCGGATGTCATCGGAAACGCATTGTGATGCATCAAAATACCGAATTTCAACAACTAATAGCGGAATTAATAGCTGTAGCGAGATACGGGCGTAATCGTGTTCACTAAAATTCATCAAAAACTAAATGGCAACTAGCTAAAAGTGGCGGAAACGAAATGAAATAACGTTATTTTATCTCACAGAGACAAAATACCTTGGTAAACGAAAAGAAACGAAACGGAACGAAAGAAAATGAAAGACCCGAAAACTCTTCGGGAATATTCGGGTAACATCGGAAACATGAGAATTTCGCACGATCATCTTAAACGATTGTTTTATCCCGCCGTAGGTGCCACGAAATTTTATAAAACTGAAAACACGAACGTATTGACCATGAACTGACGAGCTTAGATCACCAGGTGCAAAAGCCCCTCATTTCCCCATAAATGGCGCTGTACACAGACATAGAAGTAAGAGATCGGGTGCAAAAATGATGAATGAAGAAAGGCAAAATTTCAAAAATGATTTTGAGACCTCAGAACCAGACTAAAAAAATACCGCATTCAAAATTTTT
>QBDW01001774.1:0-17443 GCA_003261595.1 Maconellicoccus hirsutus
GTTTTTCGCTTATATCTTAGTGAAAACTGGTTTTATCAAAAAAATAGTTTAGTTCAAAATTAAAACCCACTAAATTCTCTACAAAATGCATATATTAAGAGTTGATGTAACTTGCTTAGATCCCGAGCTACGTGCCACTGTAAAAGGAGCATTTTTCGTGAATTTTTGATAAAATTCGGATAAATTTAGTTTTTTACCTGTAACCATGGGAAAAATGGTTTTTCGTGAAAATGTATAATAACTGAAATGAAAGATGACTAAATTCTCTATAAATTCCACTATAAAGAAGTTAGATTGCTTTCTTAGTTTCCGAGCTGTGACGTCGCAAAGAAAGAGGGTTTTGATTATTTTAGACTAGTTTTGTAGATACAGTATTTGTAGCGAATTTAGTAGGCATCAACCTCAAAATAAGCTATTTTTTTTCATAGAATCATTTTTTGCTACACTAGAGCCGAAAAACTGTACCCTACACAATTGGGCTAAAAAGTCACCTATTCACGAAAAATGCCCCTTTTTCAATCGCACGTAGCTCGGAATCTAAGCCAGTTACATCAACTCTTAATATATGCATTTTGTAGAGAATTTAGTGGGTTTTAATTTTGAACTAAACTATTTTTTTGATAAAACCAGTTTTCACTAAGATATAAGCGAAAAACCGACTTTAGGTAGCTTAGATCCACAAAAAAGGGAACTTACAAATATGGCATTTGTTCCAGAGTGAAGTATGTTGTAAAGTTGTCTTCTCGTTTTGCAAGCTCAAATGCTAGATTAACCGGACTATAAATAAATTTTATTTTAATAAGCTAAAGCTCTCCATTGCACCAACAATGTATCACTATAACTATCGAGATCCTCTCGAACAGCATCTTTGTGATTTACTTATAAGACATATTTTAAAACAAATTTTTACTGCATTCATACGACATAAGCTGATTATGTATCTCGCAACAATTTAAAGGCTTGGATCGACAAAGACAAAGGAATTTATTAAATTAGCTTTTATTAGCTTACAACTGTCGGTATAAAGAGATGCGAGATTATTTTGAAATTGATGAGGTAAACACAAACCACATGAATTGACTTTGAAAAGCAAAACGTATCGGCGACGTATAATTTCTTAGGTATACTGCACACTCACGCATACACGCAGAATCTGCAAATAAATCAAATACATCGCCTTCGCGAAAACTCTCCGCAAACCCACGTATTCCGGTGACAAGCTTCGAAACGTCTGTCTTCCCAAAACGTATCGTTTCCCTGGATCGAAAACGTATTCTAAGTATTTTACATATGTCCTTTTTCGTTGATGTTGACGATTTGAGCTACGGAATGCCGAAGGGCTTATGTTGTATCCAGATAAGAAATTCGTGCGCCTTTTCACCGCTCTTATTTCATTACGCGTAATTTCGGCGTATTTTGTTTTTAATTAAATCATTTAAGAAATTGTTTCCTTCCTCGGACGCGTTTTTCTATTAAAGAGTAGTTTTGTAAGGCGTTGCTTGAAATATTAAAACGAACGCGAACTCGGTAAATTTTGTTTATTTTTCGACGCCTCGTCTACCAACGTCTAGTTGAATTACGTAATTAACGCGTATGTTCGTGTTTTTCTACGAACCATTTTGCCGTAAAAGGTCGGCCGTCGATTTTCCACGAATTCCAAGAGAAACGAAAATCGCGCGCAATTTCGTGTACATCGGTGTATTTAAAGCTGTATAATCTGATGCCTTAAACGGAGCTCGGGTCGGGCAACTTATCGAACGGATGTGTTGAAAAGGTTGCCTAATAGTATTATCAGGAGCGGTTATGCGACCAACGACAAGTCGATGCTCTTAGTTCTTCCTTAATTAGTTGAATTATTGCTCATGAAAGCAAAATTAGTGAACATAAACGTTTTGAAGTGTCGGAAATTTTGTCAAGATTTTTGCACGTGATTAACTGACTAAAATTTTCATATAATATTTTACAACGAGAATTACGCTTCTCGAAGTAATTTTACATTACATTTATGGTATCTACTCCATTCATCAGTGATTTACCACGTTTACCTGTAATTACCGTATTTACCGGTAATTTCATTCAAAATTTACGGTATTTTTGGTAATTTACCATTTTTGTGAATATACAAAGATATCTGATATTTTCATTTTTGGTGTAATTTACGGTAATTTTTAGGTGTTTTTACGAGTAATTACCAAGATTTCCTCATAATTTGCGGTATTTACTGAAATTAACCGTATTTCCTGTCATTTACATGTGACTTAATATGGTTTTATGTGAAATCAAAATTCTTCATTTTGATGACAATTCAAATATATTATTTAACGAGTTCGTATATTTTTTTCAATATTTATTTTATTATTCAACTTTCTTCATCTGATTTTCAGCTTAATTTTAGTGCTTTTTAATTTTTTGTGATCGCTACAGCCCTCGTAAATTGACCTAGAAAGTTATTCTTTGGTATGTGTAAGTGCTCAAGTTCTGTTCTTAAAAAGTTTCAACTTTCCCGCCACCTGCCCTATTAACTTTAAAAATACATGATTTTTAGCATTTTTTCGCAATCACCTGAAATTGATATAGGAGGTTATGCTTTGGCATATTCATGCAGTGGGTGTCCAAGAATTACCTTGAAGGATGAGGGGAGAGGTTATATCCTCCAGTCTCCTCTTCGCTGAAATAAAAAAGCAATCTAAATGCGGAACTTCGTTTAAGAAATGCGCCTGTCAAAATTTCCCAAGTTGCTGCAAGCTTTTCTTTTGCTGCTTATATTATTTTCATATTACGTCAGATTTTTGGGTCAAATATTTGAAAAAACTTAATTTTCAAGGTTTCTAAATAAAAAATACCCCTCCCCCCGGAAAAAAGTTCGTAAAACAAGAAACGAATTCTCGAAAAAATTATAAATACAAAAGTTGTCGGAAAACGAAGCAAATTTGGGTGATCAGAATCTCGTATCTTTTCAAACTTTCGAGATATCTCAGAAAATATCATTTCGAGGTTGAAACCTTCGACGCAAATGGAACCTACTCTGGGTAATTTTTCATAAAATTAAAATTTTATACGATTTTCCTTCACTTGATCCTTTTTTTGATTTTAGCTACGACGATGTAATAAATAAACCTTTTTTTTGCCTTGTTCAAATTACATTTAAAAATTGAAAAATTTTTCAATCCAAGAATTTTTTCATTCGACACGTCGTTGTCAGAAAAATGTAAATTCGAGAATTATATATTTTTAACTTTCGCTAGATAATTTGCAACTTTGAAGCGTTATGTTTGTAATAAAACATGAAAAATTTATAACACCCGAAAAAATCCCCTTCTTCAAACTTTCGCCTTTAAACTCTCATTTTTTTGCGATGACCGGACGACATTCGCATATAGAAAAAAATCGCCTATCCGTACAGCTGAGAGAAAAAGCATGTAACGAAACGTCAAAGCGAATGATTAAGTGTTGCTATATGCGTTGAATTTCCATTAAATAATACGATTTATGAGCACGCCGGCAAAAGGAAAAAAAAATCATTTCTAACATGATACTCGCGCAACATTTAAGAAACAATTTCGTAAACAATGTTGCGGTTCAATGATCTTTCGCGATAAAATTCCTAGTCATTTTTTAACATTGTTAATTTATAAGGCAATAAATTTTTCTAACGCCGGATTTTCAGTTATCTACGAGCGAAAATTTCGTCGTGAAAAATTTTTAACTCGAGTGTTACCTGATAGGCGCTGTACAAGTACAGTTTCATGATATATCTTCTTTTCCAGCACCGACACTTAAAGCACCACCGAACCGAGGCTTTTAATTTTTAATAATGAAAATTCGACGTTAGACGATATCGTGAAAGAACGTCGAAAATCGTACTACCATTTTGAATATCTATTGAAGTAGTCTTAAGAAGCGAGGCGAAAAAAAATTTCCGACGTTATTTAGTATTCAGTGTTTTTACGTAGATTATTAATTGTCGAATTATTTATTCAATTCTCGTACATGCCGAGCGTACCTAAATGTAAAATTTGAAAAATTAATTAAATGCCAATTAAACCAGCTCGCGAATCGTTTCGGAATATATTTAATTAATGCTATTCATCTGATGAAATTTAAATGTATAAATTTCATTAAATCTTGACACGTCCGTCGAGTAAATTTACCATCAGAAATCTCAAAACGTTTACTTAATTAGGAGCTTTTACGATTTGATTTTTTTTTTGAAAAATTTTCCAAGTGGGTCACATATTGTATCATTTTTAAGGAATATCTCGAAATTTTTATTTAAAAGGGAGTAAGCCATCTAAAAATACGTATTTGTCGATAAATAAGAACTTCTCGCGGTATTGAAATTTTTTTCGCTTGAAATTTGACGAAAAATGGAAGGAAGAGGGGGCGTTTACACCATATTCAACGTCAATATATCTACCATACGGTGACAAGTATATTTCACTTGTTTCAATGATATTTCGTGTTTCTTCGAAGCAAATAAAGTAATGGCATTTTTTTTATAACGGTTCAATTTGATAAAATTTCCTTACAGCGCTATTTCGAAATTAAAAGGAAAGACTGATTGATTTGATGATATCGATTTATTTCGATTCTCAATTTGGTAATTTTTTTTTAAACTTATGAAAATTGCAAAGGAAGGGAAAGGGTTAAAATGCTTTTGTCAATAGTTTAACGGGTAAATTAAACATTTTATTCGAATATTAAATTATTTAACGAAGAAAAGCTTGATAAAAAAATAACTTATGTAGGTATTTTCTGGTATCATTGTGTTACAGCTCAGAAGAATTTGAAAGAATATTAAAATTCTTTAATTTATAATTAGAGGAAAAGAGTCATTTACAAGAAAATCATGCAAAGTAATCATCTCAGACTTGAAGGAGATCAAAGTTTTTAGGATGATTTTTATATTTTTAGAAATTTACCGAAAATCAAAAAAATCAATATGAATATTAAAATTGTAATTTATATTTTATTATCAATTTTTTTTTAGTGACTTGGAAAAGATTTAAATTTCTTTTAAATTTTATAAAAAAAGAGCACGATGGTTTAGAGAAGTATTCTCCAAATAAACTATTTTTTTCATCAGGAAATCTGAAAATAACTCAAATCCGTTCTTTTTATTTTATACTTAGCTAAATTATAGCGATATTTTTAGAATACGTCGTTAATTAATTTTATCAAAATAAATTTCGCATCATCAAAAAGTCGATTCAGCTTTGCGACGAACGCGACGAGAGCTATTCAAAACGCACCCCCCTTATTTGATAAATGCCAATCAATCTAGCGTTTTTTATCCGTCATAAACGCTGTAATTGAATTTTTATTATTCGAGCCGTTTATTTAATTATGTTTCCTCGCGTTTTTCGATTAATTAAAATTTTCCCCCTTCGTTACCGCGCCGGAAATCATTCGATAAATTGTGGTATTGCTAGCTTTGACGCGTTATAGGACTGCTTTCATTTTGTTATAAATAAGTAAAGCCGATTCTTGATTGACAGTAAATTAATAATATAATGTAGTTAGAATAAAAGATCTCTAATCGAATTTCGGCTTAAGTTATTACATAAAGTAAAACCGCAAGTAAATATAGATTTTAGCGTGGGTGAAAATTTTCAATGAATTTTTTAAACTGAAAAAATTATTGATTTTAAATCACGAGTGTTTTTTAGCTTCCTATATTTCTACTTTTAAGATGGTATAAATATTTAAAGTATTACAACGAGATTTCTTCATGAAATATTCTTTTTTTTATCGATACATATTAATATTTCATCGTACGAGTATTCATTTTGTATGTTTTCCTTTACTACGATCGTTTCAATTTTTTATTCGTTGGTTTTTCTTTTTTTGGAGTTGTTTTATTTTTGAAATTGTATTAGTTTGATACTCACTGATAAAGTACGAAGCAGGTGGGTATATAGGATATTTTCATTTTATTGTGTTATTATTATCAACGCTATTTAGGAAGTGTGTATTTGTGGATTTCACAAATTCTTCTTTTTTTTTATTTTACTTCTATTACCGAAACGAACCACAATTATTTGTCATATTTTCCTTTTTATCTGTTGTAGCTGATCCTCCCACCAAATTTCTTTTTTCTATACCACAAAAGTAAACTTTGCGAAGATTGTGGATGGAACTCACCCCAGTGTCCATTGCTTATTTTTGCTTATTTTTGAAGTGGGATAATAGTGGGTACAGGGGTGTATTCTGAGTTTTTACTACCCAGACCCGGTCACTTAGCGCCCTCGAACCTTTTTTGATGATCAACCCCACCCAACCCCCATAATTTTTCAAAAACTTTGTTCAATTCATCTTTCATCTTTGGAAACTCATTTAAATCGCAATATGTATTCGCTTAAGATTAAATAAAATTTGTACAAAAAGCTCAACGTCGATGAAAAATCAACTTAAAAATTCTAAAAAATATGATTAAAATTGCTTAAATCCCACAAAATTGTCAAAATGCCGTTAAATTCGTTCAAAGTTGTTCAGTACTTGTTCAAAATTGCTTAAAAGTTGTACAAAATGATTTAATTAATGAAAAATTTGCTTAAAATTGCTATCAAAACGACATCAAAATTATTCAAAGTTCTTAAATACTTGTTTAAAATTCCACAAAATTGTCAAAATTTTGTTAAAGTTGTTCAATATTTACTCAAAATACCGCAAAAGTTATGCAAAATTATTAAATTGGTGAAAAATTTAGTTAAAATTGCAAAAAACTACCGAAATCTTGTTAACATTGTTTAGAATCGGTCAAAATTTGTTTAAAATTGTATAAAAGCACTAAAAATGTCAAAATTGATCAAAATTTGACAAAAATTGTTCATACTTGATAAAATGTCGCTCAAATTCTTTAAAGTTGTTCAGTGTTTGTTCAAAACTGCATAAAAGTTGTACAAGACAATTAAATTGATAAAAAATTTGCTTAAAATTGTTAATATGTTGTAAAAATAGTTTAGAATTGAAAAAAATAGGTTTAAAATTTCTTTAAAAATGTACAAAATATTGTGCATTTTTAAGCATTTTCAAACAAATTTTGATCAATTCTAAATTATTTTAACATTTTGATAGTTTTTTTTTGGCAATTTTAATTAAATTTTTCATTATTGTAATCACTTTGTACAAGTTTTGCACTATTTTCAGCAAATATTAATCAATTTTAAACAATTTTAACATTTTGATAATTTTGTGCAATTTTAAGGAATTCTAAAAAAATATTGGTAAATTTTGAATCATTTAATCAACATTTTGGCAATTCTTTGCAATTCCAAATAAGTATTAAACAACTTTGAACGATTTTAACATCATTTTGGCAATTTTTGTACAATTTCGAGCAAATTATTTCAATCGTTTTGGGCAACTTTTACGCAATTTTGAACAAATACAGAACAACTTTAAACGATTTTAACATTTTTGACAATTTTGAGCAAATTTAAACAAATTTTGGTCGAATTTAAACAATTTATTTTAACAATATGAATGTGATTAAAATACTGCGAAGTCAATCAAAATACCTAACGAATCTATTATGAATTTAATAAATATTATACTTCTATTTTCATTATTCAATTCCTCAGTCGTTGAAGTCGTTGAAGACCAACGATTGAATATTTTTATAAAAATGCATCATTTACATCATTTTCTTCTACTTTTTTCCACTTTATTGAAAACCTTTTAAAAGAGAATAATCTTGGTAGAAAATTTTTCTTAATTTTTTTCAACGTAACAATCAAAAAGGTTTTATTAAGCTTTCATTTGGCGTAATTTTCATCATAATTTATGTAAAAATTTCATCACCGAAGCTTTTATCATTTATCTATTCCACCATTTTGCACTATTTCCCAGCGCTAAAAAAAAAACTCCAAGGTAGCGTGAATTTCGCAATTTCCCATCTCGATATTGATGCTCGTACTTTAAAGATTGGTGGAAAAAATGCGAAAAAATTCATTTTTTCACATAACGAAAGATAACAAAATGACGTTAAATATCATTAGGTACATTGGTGGAGAATTTTTAAAATATTTTTAATCGACGAAGACGTCGCGAGACTGGGAAAAATGAGCTTTTAAAAATTCATATCTTCGGTATTCTAACTACTTCTAATACATTACGAAGTAATACTTTGTAAAAAAACTAATCCTCTTTTTAACGAAATAGGAGACAGATGGTAAAGAAGTTACTAGTCTGTCATGTGTCTGGAGCTGAGTCGATTACGTCGAGAATAATCATTTCATACCTTTATAGCATTAATTTTTGATTTTACGTATCAAAGCGATAAATTATTTTTACAATGTGTAAAAGACTAGTCTGCAACCTTTTCGCGAGATGAATTAATTTTCGCCCAAAACCACGCGAAATATAAAGCTGATTTAATTATAACGAAAATTAAAAGTAAAAGGTTATGTACTGGAATTCCATGATTTTACGTTCGCGATGAGATACTTAAAAAGCGAGCTTTGATAAAAAGAAATCAAGCGTGACATTCTTAATTAGCGCGTGGATTCGAGGTCACGTTCGCCCCGAATCTGTTAATACATCGATAAAAGTTCACCAAACCTTGGAAGTTTTTAGCCACCTACAAATCTTTTGATGTAAAATACGAAATTCATCCGAATCATCGAACCGATAACTATTGTTTCGATTAGATAAACGAGCCGAATGAAAAAGCATAAAAAGAAATTTTTATTCGGAATTTTAAAACAAACCTTTAATTTAAATACGATTGGGCGAGTTTTATCGTAGCCTTAAATTTACGCCGGTGATTTAAAAAATACAATACGGATTTGTGGCTGCTTTAAAAGCCGAAGGAGATATCTTAAAAAATATATTCCACCTACGTCGAACGAATAAAAAAGTCTTAGGCGACGTGTACGTACGTATCCACCTAACACGCGGTTTTCATAATAAACAATTTTTACGTTTTTTTTCCTTCTTTTTCTTACGACATACTTCCGTTTGATGGGAGAAAAATATCTATTCAGGAGTCACCTTGTATTTATCGTTATGGCATCGCGATACGAGCGTTATTTTTAAGGCTTTCACTCGAAAAGATATAGAAATTTAAAGGATGAAATTATCTCGACGTCGGTTATATTGCTCGATAACGGGCTCGGAAATTATAAAATTAACGAGGATTTTGAAAAAGTACAATTCGTTCGACGATAGCGGAGTTTTATTATTCGCGAAATTCGCCACTTAAATTTCTTCGGGTAGGTAGAACAAAAAATACAGAATTTCGTCTCCATGGTAACGCGTTATTTTCTCTTCGACTAATATAATCTAACAGGTGGATTGAAAACAAACCACTTTGCTAAAACAAAATATTCGCGCCTCGTGTGTCTTGACATTGAAAACGTGAATTCCGCATCGTTTTGCTAAATTTTCGCGCAATTTGGTAATTTCGCCCCGAACGTAGTGAACTTGTCGATGTTAGTCGACGTCTTCAGTATCAAATGCTAATTCCTCGATGACGATGTGCCTCAATATGTTACAACTACGTGCAAACTAAACTCGCAGGAAGTAGTTTAGTTTTGCTTTATACAGTGTGTCACTAGTATTGCAAACTTTACTGGAGTTTGATAGGTTGCATATATCGCGTAGTTGAAGGCGACCGATTGACCAGATGGTTAGAAATGTGTTGATATCAAGGACACGTAGCGGAATTGTTTTTCACATAGTTTAGGATGCGAGTTCGAGTTAGAGTTGAGAACTGGAAATTGAAAATTTCTCGAGCAATTTATTCAAACAAGTGGAAATGTGATTTAAGCATGAGCCAAATTTGTGAAATATTTTACGTGATTTTCAAAGCTTCGGAGCGATGGAAGTTCAACAAATGTGATTTTGATTTTGGTTTTCTGTTTGCTGAGATGTTCAGTTGTCCACGTGTCAAGGCAAATTTATGAAGGAGTAGAAATTTTGAAGATTGAGAAGAAATTTTAAAATTCTCAAATAATTCCTAAATTGCAAAAATTCATTTTTTTATAACAAAATTTGGAGAAAAGGAATTGGAGAGGGTGGAAGGGGATTTTAAATTTCGTTTTCAAAAAAAAAAATTAAAAAAGCAGAGTAGGAAAATTGCATTGATGAAGCAAAAGCAAAACATTTTATATTTTTCTCCATTTTTTAATGTTTATTAATTTTTTCATAATTTGTACTATGATGATTCCACCAAATCATACGCCAAATCGGCCATTTTTTCGACTTGCATAAAATAAAATTCAAGGGGACCAGCTATTCTTTTGCCCCCTTTAATTTTTTTCTGTTTTCATGTTCATAAAACCATCATAGAACTTCAATTTATCTTATGAGTTCATCGAATGTAAAAACAACGCCAGAAGAATCAACAAAAAATAATCCAAAAATTATGAAAAAAAACACAGAGAAATTTGAACAATTAATAAAAAAACAGCCCCCTAAAAATAAAAAACGTTCAAGACAGAAAAAAATAACAAAAAAGTATGGAAAAATTACAAAAAAATTTGAAAATTTGCATCATCAATATAAAAAACCAGCGGTGCAAAAATACATGAAGAAATAAAATAAAATGTTCGAAAAATAGAAAAAAATCACCCCAATTGAAAACGTCGTTAGAGTTGTTTGCAAAAATATTCATTTAAGTTTCGTCCCATAAATCAAAATTTTTGCACAATTTTTTTCACATGATGACGTCATCAATTGACAATAAAATCCGACATGTGACGTTATTGATTTATCCCTCTGTGAATTACAATGATAAAAGAAACTTCTGAATCGATTCCTCTTCGGGAGTTTTCCGATTTTTTCATTACGATGAATCTCCTGTTCCTCTTAAAATTTCGTTGAGTAAATGTATCAAAGTTCCATCTTCCTTTTAAAAGGGAGAGAGGTGTATGCCAAATCTTTATGTACCAAGTGGTAACGCTGCTATTTCATTTAAACTGTGACGAAGCTGTTCAACAAAATTCGTGTTTCACTCTCCCACAAACTCGTGAAAATCTAGAAATTTCTTTTAAACAATGGTTACGTCATTCTTTTATAATAAAATTGAACTCATGACGTAATATTTGACAACGAAGTAGAAACAAGATAATACAGCCCTGAAGCCAAACGGAGTATTTTGTTACATCGAGAAATGAAATGAGTCATGAAGCTCGTTAACTTTCACAAGCTTGAGAGTCCTTCGATTTTGGATTTGAAACTAATCGCAAAATCACTCATGTTTAGGTGCACTGAAAAAACTCGGGGAATAACTTTCATCAAACTTTCACATCTCTACGTTACTCAAGAAATCAAAAAGTTCAACTTGATTTCGATGTGTATTTTCATTTATACCTGTATTTCTATAGTATGGCAACCCTTCTCACATCCATGTAGTATGAGTAATTGAGTATGTAGCATTGACCGTTAAAAAAGGGTGCACAACTTACTACATATTTTGAAGGAAATTTGAGTTTTTAAAGATTTGAACTTTCTTTTTGAATATAAACGTTGATTGCTAAATGATGAGCAACAGAGAGAGCCAAAAAATGAAATAAATTGATCATAAATTTTTTTTCCGAACTTTTTATAATTAATTCTTTTCTTATATCGAGCACTTTTTCAACACCAAGATAACAGTACTTGTTGAAACATGATTGAACATACTTACCTGCACTTCACAGCGAATTATTGGCATTAAGTCGTCAAAAAATTTTCAATAAAACGTGAACTTACCTTCAATGACAAGGAAAACTCTCTTCTAGAAAATTCAATCGTTAAAAACCTACATACTCACCTTAAATGACGTTGTGGTGGAAATTTCCATCGAAATATTCGAGCTTTTGAACTAACATAACTAATAAATCTATACACCTAAATTAAGCTCATTTTCTACGAGTACACCCCCCCCCCACTACCAAATCTTTCCTAAATCAAAACCAAATTCCCTCGTATAATTTCTCAAAGTAAACATAAAATACCCAAGCGACTAATTACGCAGTAAGTGAAACGAGCATGAACCTTTTACGGGAAAAATACCTTCTTGAAATGAATTTTCTCGGGTTTCCTTTCTCAATATTTTCTTACTTTAGGAAAAAATCCCGTTAAGTATAACGAAACAACCACAAATTAACCATCTTTAAATATTTCGCTCTACTTTGCAACTTCATCGTATCAAAGGTTACCTAACTTATGACCTAAAAAAGGTGATTATCGTCGAGCTCGTTTTATCGTCGTTTCAACTTACCTGATTATTTTCCAGTACAAAATATCAAAACGAAGTAAATAATTTATTGGCCGGATTCGTTTCACTTCCTCTCGATGCTCCTTCGTCGAACAATTAACGATAAGTTTTCTCGACGATTACGTCGAGCAAAGTTGCACCGAATTTTCCTGTTTAAGTAGTGCAAATCTATTACTTTCGCTTGACGAGCTTCTTAAAAGTTGACGAGTTAATAAAACCATACTCGTGCGAAGATTTCAATTTCCTAAAATAATATTCGCTTACCTGTTCTTCGCTTCGTTCGTCTGGGTAATTCGAGTAAAAATGGCTTTCAATTTTATATTCATCTTACTATTTCCTCGGCTCATTTCAGAGATCTTCCATCATCGAATAATTCAATTAATGATACATGCTTTTGCTCGAGGTACCTTTTTCAAGCTACTTGCTTAATTGTCGAAAGGAATGCGACCTTGGTGTGTTCAAAAGATAAACGACCAATGTACGTTTCATCGGGTAAGTAATTTAGAAAACCCTTCTTGGCTTTTATTGTTACCGGAATAAATTACGTTCGTATTGTTTCACATAACACGGATGCCTGTTTGCATCCGCGTATGCAATACTTTATACACATATTTTAACTTATTTCTATTCAACATATGCAACCTTTCATTCACCAGCATACTTCGAATTGCATTTTAATCTCCTTACGTGCAAATTTCTAATCTCGGTCATGAGGTTGAATAAAGGATCCAAGTGTAGGTAGTTTCCTTTTACCAAAGATTGTCTATGGAATGTAAAATTTCAATCAGGTGAACTTTTCTTGTATCTTTGATTTTTCAGAGCTTTTACTGTGTTGTCATTTACAGACCCCATTTGAGAGAAAATAAGCCCTCTCAGGCCCTTTCAGGAAACTCAGGACTAAGACAAAATAACCCCCTTGCCTTTCCAAAATTTCTACGTCATTTCGGTCTTTTTTTAAAAACAGGAATTGCAAAGGAATTAAAAATTTAACGAAATCAATTCTTCATCCATTTTTTCATTCTATCTCGGGTATTCCTACGTTTAAGAAACGTCAACACTGCTTCCCCTTTCACAGCAACTTCTTCAGGTGTAAAATTACTAAATTATAAAATCGTGTGAAATGTAAATTTCCACAAAGAAAAGTCGACCAAGTTGCATATAATTCGACAATATTTTATTATAGCACAATACATAAAATTAAATTTACATAGTTATACTTAAAATAAACCATTGGAACGATTTTTTTTCGCCTTCGCACGAGATTCATCTATCGATCCATTTATACTGAAGCAAGATGATAATATAACTGGAGATAGCTTCCAGAAACTGGAAAACCGTGTTTTATCCGGTTAAAAATCTCGTAAAACAATTTCCCCAAACAGCGAAGTTTTTTCAGCGTATCCGCCGTAAATTAGCATCGAATATGCATAAACACAGCGTTATAAGTCGAAAAGTTGAGAAACACGGTAATTAATTTGTTTTTCAAACAATATCATTTACATGGAGCTTTCGATGAAAATACGTTAAAAGCAAAGCGAAACAGAAAACTAATTAATTTCTCTTTATTTCGGGAATATAAATTAATTAAACGCTCGGTCCTATTGAGCGTTATGTCTAAGGATTAATACAACGATGAGGAAATCATTTTATCAAAATGACGTCATCGGTTTCGAAAAATCTAAATTTTCACAACTTCTCAACTCGACATTTTATTGTCATAGGTGGAACTTCTTAATACTCCGAGTTTGTTAGAAAGCGAAAGGGGCGTTATTTCGGGTAATTTGCCCGAATTCGCGAAATCTCGAATTTCGCGCTCGAAAAGCGTCTAAATTCGGACGCAGTTAATTCCGAATAGCTTTGGAATTCGATCCTTTAATTATAACGTTTGAGAAATTATTTCAATTGATCGAATTCACCTGGTAATTTCACGAAGCTACGTTGTCTCGGTGAAATTACAGATATGAAAGCCTTCTGCAACTTTTCTCCAGTAAAAACCACCTTTGAAATGTTCGATATTGAAAGCTTAGGTTTCCGGGGAGATGATCAGTTTTTTAAATAAAAATTCACGTCACTGTCACGTGGTAAATTTACACCTAAAGATGTTACGATTGAATAGAAATTGAAAGGAATCCCACCTCAGCCAGATTTCCAAAATGGATTTTTTCAAAACACAAAACGACACTTTGGAAAGTCACGAACAAACAAATCTTTTGAAATTAATTTACTATAAATTCCTCTTCGAAGCCTCGAAACCTCGAAGTATTTCCATTATAGACTTCACATCTCCTATGAAGCTTTACGTTTTGAAAAAATGCCTCGAATATTCGAACACATACAAAGCTCCCGTTTCAGCCAAGCCTTTGAGATTATCACCGCTATGTAGTAATCTTTGTAAAAACACTCGCTAAAATATCGCTACATATGGCACTTTCGAAGGCGCCTCGTTTAATTATTTCCATCACGAAAACGCAATCGAAAGGGAGCGAGAAAAAAACTCGCGAAAATTGAATTTCATTTTCGTATATTTAATCCATTTGTTCTCGGGGGCGTTTTAGTATTTTAAAAGGTGTAATATAGTCGCTCTGATTCAGCGGCATGAACCGTGTTGTTTATTTTAAGTGACATTTTATTGCCTTCGCTTTGTCGGAATTAATTTCACCGGCGTAGATTACCTTAGTATACATTTCACGTTACACGGAATATTCAAGTAAGTGGAAAATATTACTTTTATTTCGAGCAACGCTATCGATTAATCATCGCGAGTAAAATTCCATAATTCGTGTGTCGATTTTCTACGTTTTTTCATTTATTTTTCATTTTTATTATTTACGGATTTTGTAACTCCCAAAGTGTTTTCGATTTTTTTGGGTAAAAGAAAAGGTAACGTATAAATTGCCTTCGGAGTTGAGACCAGCAGTCTAAATGTGCAAAAAAACAACGAAAAAGAAAAAAGTTCGAACGTGAAAACAACCAGAGCCATTGTTGGGTGCGCGCGCATGTCTTTTCGCTTTCGAGTCTAGTTCAGCGTAGGTACATAATATGTGGTATACTGTTGTAGATGCCGGAGGTAACTAAAACTATTTGAGTGTACTTGACTATACCTAAAAAAAAATATTATGAACTGTCACGGTATTGAAGTACCTTAGTATACTGAAGTTGCTTGCGTTTTGATAATACGAGGTCTGATCTAAAAGAACAATTGGACTATTGTCGCTGTGTCGCCGGGAATTCGCTTATATTGTCTAGCGAGGTGGAGATTTGAAGGTCAAACCTTCCTCCATCGAACGAGCTATCGACGAGCTCTGTAACTTGTTTAGAATTCAGTACAGGCGCGATAGCGTGGAAGGCTCTTCGTGTGCTTTTTCGATGCTGGTTTTTTTTTGTGAAAACATGTCGAATTTCGGGCAGCGCGTCAACATTAAATTTTACTTTTTACAAGGGAAAACATTCGTAGATATATCGGTAATATGACTAGTTTTTCGCGATTTTTCAAATTATGACAAGTTCGACATTGGTGTGAATAGTACAGGGTGACCCAAAGAAGATGGACGGTTTTGTTTTTTGAATAGCGCAGTTGGTAACACTGCTACAATGCAAACCGCGTATTCTACGTTTAGTATACATCCGAGGCTCCGAGAGTTTCGTTTTAGTCCGGTTCCAGCAGCCATGGAACACTATAATGACAAGCAGCGCGCGTTTTGCGTAGAACAGTATTTTCGTAGTGAGTTGATCGTAACGGTGCAAAGACAATTTCGTAAAGAATTCAAAGTTACTCGCTGTAAACCGGTACCAAGTCGCAATTCAATTTTAAAGTGGGTGAAAAACTTTTGCGAGACGGCTATTGCAATGGATAAAAGACGTCCCGGGCAGAAAAAAAAAGTTCGTATTCCGGAAAACATCGATCGAGTTCGTACAGCTCTCATCAACAGTCCTAGACGTTCCGCTCGTCGCATACTCAATCGTGTTTTTTTCTTTTTTCAGAGCCATGACCAATATCTCTATTTAACTACATTATTCTCGGTTCGTGATTCACTTAAAAAAATAAGAGAGAGTTTACAATATATAAAAAAAGAGGACGAATTTATAAAAAAATGCTGCAAAGGTTTTCACCAGTCGAAAGAAAATTTTGAAATTTTTAAAAAACATCTATCACTACTAAAAGAAGTGGAAGACAGGGTGAAAGTACTGCGGGATAAGAAGGGTCACCCTCTCGCCGAACTAGAAAAATGTTCTTCTACAGTTTTGTTAAATGATTTGACGCGGTTGAAAATGAGTGGGGACCGCCTCATTTTCGAACATCCTCCCTTTAATTGACTTGGCGAAGTACGCAGGATTTAAGGATTAGGAAATAAAGTACTTTTTTATAACTAACATGTATGATGTACTTTCATGCCATTCACAAAGACATCACTGATGTCGAGTCGTTATTGCAAGAATCTCAATTTCGATTTTGTGAGTTTTTTCTTTTTTATTTTACTTAAAATCTTTAAAAAAATAGGGGTCATTTGGGTACACTAGGTCAAAGTGTACCCAAGTGACTCCTCTACTACTGATACAGTAATGCAAGTCCCATGATAAGTTGATATTCAACTACCAACTGAATACTTACAATGACCATCATTTTTTCATTGCATGCTCATTTATCCTTGCATACCTAACTTGACTTAACTAAACCTCACTTTCAATAACTTTCTGTTTTAGGATTCATCTTCACAAACCAGTACCACCATTATGAGGCCAACAACCAAAACTTCATCAACATTGAAAACACGAAGTCTGTTTTCAACCAGTTCATTTGATCTGAGCATATGAGTAAATTTACAATTAAATTGTGTCACACTGCACTCTGATAATTCAATATTCTACAAAATATTTCATTTTTAATAGTTCAAGTCTTGAAATCGGTTACTAGCAACAAAAGAGGATATCACTCAATTTCCAATAAATTGTTGGGGGAGGTCGGGGTGAAATGTCACAGGGGTGAAATGTCACAAAGGTTGTATATTGGTTGGTAGTTAGCGCAATGTTAACCACCGACATATTTTTTACTTATAATTGTTAACTAATTTCCAATAATTGTATATAATCTTTTCTAAAAACCTTGTCATTAATAATACTATTTAAAAACCCATTTATTTATCAAGATGCTTCTCCAAAACTCAATCCTTAACAAATTAAAAACTCTTTTAAACCTATGTAAAAACCAATATATATAGAAGTAAGAGAAAAAGCATGTTA
>QBDW01001775.1:0-20259 GCA_003261595.1 Maconellicoccus hirsutus
TTGGCAAAATTTCAATTCATTTTCTTCTCGGTAAATAAACCTCAACATTTTTCAAAATTATTGATGACGTCGTCAATGCATAATAAAATCGTGTTTATGACGTCACCCATCAGAACAGGCGTGACGTAAATTCAGTAAAACTATTAACGAATAATGTTTTTTTGGGATTTTTTAATACATTTTTTTTTTTTTGATAATTTTCTGCAATTTTTTGATTAATCAGAAATCAAGTCCCGTCCTCTTTCTATAATTGTTAGAAAAAAATTTTATAAACACGTAATGACGTCATCCAACCATATGAAAATCTAAACGCAGGTGCTCTTCAATTCTTTCCCTCTCTCTCCAAACTCGTGGAATCTTTTCATATCTGTCGATTCGAATCAATCAATCGATCAATTGACCAATTTTCATGAAAAATCGACTTGAGCGAACGAATCGATTTGTCAGTCAAGTTGATTCAAAACGATTGAGTTCAATTAGTTTTTACTTCTAACTTTTTAAATCTTTTCAAGTTTTTCCGCAATAAATTGAAAAATAAAAATTTAGAAATATTCAGTCCTGTTACATATTTTTTCACCGATGAAAGCCGAAGAATTAAAATTTTTAATGCTCAAATTTTATATTTTTATTATTTTTCAACCAAATATACCAGAATTTCAATTTTTTAGTTGATAAATTGAAAATTGGAACAGATTCAGGTCAATTTTAAATCGATTCGAGTCGACTCGATCAAATCTATCAAATCGATTTGAATTGATTTTAGTCGATCAAATCGATCAAGTTGATCGTGCCGAACGGTCGAGTGAATTAATCAACTTGAAATCGAGTTAAATAAATTTGATCGATTAAATCGCAAATCTATCGAATTTTTCCGAATCGATAATCGATTTTTTTTCAAATCAACGTCCTAAATTTCTCTTTTGTTGCGATGACGTCATCAATCCAAATGAAAACTTGTTGTTTTCCCTCGAGTAATCACACCGAGCAGCGAAGTTAACCTATGAAATTTTCATTTTCACGATAAAATTTAAAAATTTGAAAACTCATTAAAAGAAAAATTGAAAACAATAGATCAATTGTCTTCTATTCAAATCAACTCGATCGATAACTCGATTTCTTTTATCAACAGTTACGCTTCAACACAATACTGAACTTTGTCGTATGCAAAAAATAGTGATATTTCAGAGACATCGAGCATATAACAACTTGAAACTTCTTAGGCTCTCGCTAATAAAAAACCTATCAAAATCCTCGATACGGTTCACCTTTGCACCCAGCGTTTCGATTTCTACGCTGTGGATCGTTCACATATCAACCTAGGCACATCGTCCATAATTTCGCGGCTAAAAATCTCGTTATAAATTACAATATTCCGACGACCGACGCCGTTACGAGGCTAATAATAACCTCGTGATAACGTTCGCCAGCGCCACCATATTTACGTGAACGAAAACAACCGCATTTCTGCGTTCATTAACTCGAACGTCGAGCCCTAGGAACTGGTTCATTAACCAATGTCAACGCATTACTCTTAAACGATTTTTTTCACTCCCTTCCGGCCTACCGGCTGGCTCGACGCATTAACAAATCTACCTAAATCCGCGATCGTTAATTCGTATCCTACTTAAGAATTTATAAATCCGCTCTCTTCTTTTCACGGCGCTACGTCGATATCCACGTATTCGTCTACAGAGAGATAACACCGTTGAACGAATTTTTCGTGGTTTTCGCTCGTCCGAACGTCGCGTACTTGCAAACTACATACGATGCAACTCATTCGTCATCAACGCCTTATCTCCGCCTCTACGGTTAAATTACACTTCGTATGTGTCATTTCGACTACAATACGAAACCACGAAGCATCATATCGCCTGTTATCAACCACGACTCCATCTCGGTGCTACTCTCCTTATCTCTAACTCCACCTGACACCGCTCCTCCGAGTCCATACGCATATGAACCCCGTAAATGATTGAAAAAATTCTCGAAACACTGTTACATTCAGACGTCGATGTAACGCGTACGTGATATTTGAATTAACGCGTGTTCTTTATCCTCCTTCCCCCCCCTCTCGCCAATTCTCCTATCTTAATTCTAATTACATATACGCGGCTCATTTCGTGATATCCGTCGCGTTATCGCGAGACACCACCGATGGTTTTTGTTTTACGATAAATTCGACGTTATTTCGTCATCGGAGATGGACGGAAATTCCCCTTTGAAAATGCATCACGATTTTTTCACCTTCTATGGTCCGATCTTACTCCAGGAAAATACATTTTTAGTATTTGTTTCACAAGGAGCTATTTTGTCATCGACCATAGATGGAAATTCCCACACAGGCGTCAAAATTTTTCCACTTTTTTGTCTCATCTTACATCGAGAAAATACGTTTTCGAAATTTCTATATCGTCTTAAATATGGTAAAACTGAACGAAAAAATTTGAAAAAAATTATTTCATCTATTTTAAAAATTTTCACCTACCGCCCAAGTTTCACTCCTTTGAAATAGAAACACCAAAGTTGAGTAAATTAGTCGATTTACGATGAGGTGAAAACTAAAAACCCGTAAATATGCAAAATTTTCAACAATTTCTAAAAGAAAATTGTTTTTTTTTTTCAAATTATTCTCAATGTATGATGAAAGATGAACGTCAATTTACAAAAAACTGTTTTTTTTTTTTGATTTCACTGTGAAAAATTTACCAGAAGTAGCAACTGAAAATTTTCTCCTCAAAAATTTACAAAAAAAAATTATTTTAATTTTTCAATATGTAATTCTGCGGTCTTTAATTGAGAACTTTTTCACAATTATAACCCGCGGACATTTTTTTTACAATTTCAATATTTCAAATGACTTTTTCGAGTTATTAAAAGTGGCAACACTGATTATACCACCATACACGAATTATCCCTTGAGAGCAGAACAAAATCAAAATAAAAAGGTTCATATCGCTAATTATGTCATAACTGGGATTATTCATACGCGAAATTACCAAATTTCCGCCATCGTGGAAAATTTCAAATCATCGACTCTGGATGAAAAAAATCGCACGAATCTCCACTTTACGTCATTCATCATCGACCGATGACCTCAACATTTACGCAAAAATAAAAAAAAAGGTCAACGACCCCATCATCCAATTTGCGTTGATTTGACATGAAATAACTTCGTATAATTTGATTATTCGTGAATTTTTAAATTTTCAATTTTTGAAAAAAAAAACATTTCGTGAGCTCCACGCAGAATATGTTTTGAATCGATAAAACTTGAATGTTTTCATTCCTATCAAAGAATCAACATATGGTTAAAAATATGTTTTCGTTTTTTCAAATTCGTCATACTCGTGATTCGTCAAATTTTGCAACCTTGAAAATTTCTCTCATCGAACATATCGAAAAATAGATATAGCTACAACGTTTCGTCAAATTATCTACGTAAAAAGGAATAAAATCGAAAATTTATTTACCTATAATTCAAACTAGTGGCACACACAAACTTATTGAAAGGTAGGAGGAGGAGGGGAAAGGGGGATAAAGGGGATTCAAACGGGTGTTTTTTCTTTATTTAAAATTTTTCAATTTTTTCAATTATGGTTACACTTATTCATTTGACGTAGAATAATTATGAAAAATTGGACGAATAATCAAAAATTATTAAAAAATAAATGACTAAATTTTTCGTAAATTTTAACTACGCGTAAAATTTACTAAAAAATGGCATAAAAATAAGTAAAAAATTTGCACCAAGTCCATATCGAAAAATTTCAACTTTATACTTCGGAAAAAGTCGTTTAAAAAAATCCAAAAAATTAATGAAAACTAAATAAAAATTCTTGAAATTTGACAACATAAGCACCACTGATTGGGGTAGCTTTGAAAACCGTTTCAAGACACGTGTGGCCTCTCTTTTTGAATTTCCCAAATTAACCTTTGAAGCACCTCAATACCTTTTCGAAGCGACAAATAACTACAAAAATATATTTCTGGCTCTTTCAATTAATGCTCGACAAATTAATAGAATTTTTTTGAACTTGAAAACGCATCACGAAATCAGCTTCAAACTTGGCAAAATTAATAGTATATTTTTTCATCATATTTTTTTTTTTGATGATACAATTATTGGAAAGAATTCTTCGTTACATTCATCTCCCCCTCGCCCTCCCAATCCCTCTCTCACTAAACACAACCACAATTATACTAAAATTAATCAGAAAACATGCTCGAGACGATATAATATCATTACAAAGTAAATCACGTATACCGCTTCACTGCGGTGCATATTTTACCCGCCGACCTAAATGTTTTTGATTTTTGGCGAATTTCCAAAAATTCGTAAGAGACTATTTTTCGACATTTCATGACAAAAAAATAAAGAAACAAATTCGCGAGAAATTGAAAAATTAATTTTCATACAATTTTTTCAAATCATTATCAACTATAACTAGAATAAGATTAATTTTCCTTTTTTTTTTTAGCTTAAATTTCATAGTTTATTTGTGGTGACAATAATAAAACAAAAATTTTTAAATATCGGAAAAAAATTACTTAAACATTTAAATTTTTTGCATAAATTTCCAAATGAGAGAATTAGATGAAAACCATCTAAATAAGTTGAATTACACGCATGCAACGTTGCCAGATTTAATATTGAGGTCTAAAATACAAATATGTATGTACTTTGAACAGATAAAATGTGGTATTTCTTTATAGCATAATCCAAAAAAAAATTGATTTTCGGGTGTCAATAATGTTTATATGAAGCTTTCAAAGGTCACTAACCCATAGCATTACCTCAAATGAATCACTCCATTTTAACCAAATTCCTCTCACTGCCTGCTCAGAGTTTCAATAAACTCAAGGACGGATACAAGATTTTGCCTGCTGGGGCTTACAATTTAAATGCTACCTTTTCGAATGAGTCTCTCCATCAAAAGTTTTATTCATGAACAATAAGTAATAGAAATGGGTTAATAAATTATTTTTCAAATTTGTAATCATTTCAATCACAATTGCAATAATTTATAAAATCTCACCTTGAAATTAACAGTGATATATTCACTTACTTTTTACTTTTTTAGTTTAACGTGTCATATACTGCTAATCAGGCCAGAGGCACGATTAGGAGGCAGATTTAGACTTTTGGTAGAAGACCGGAGAGATTTGTTTATGGATATTTTACAATTCTTACGATTTTTTTTTTCTTCAAAATTTGCAACGCAGGACTACTCGTATAGCCCGTCAAGCCCCCCCTCGCCGCTGCTTCTCCCGATACCAAACTCCACCATAAAACTACGCTAAAAACCTTTGCGGAATATTGCAAATTAAAAAACGTATCCTTACCTTTTTGGATTTCTTCGCAGCGATCACATCCTGCGGCGAGCCTTTGTTCTTGTTATTAAAACTCTTATGATCGTCCGTGGAATGATCGGAAGAATTTAAAGCAGCCATATGATTTGCATGGCTACCAGAAGCGGACTCCGCTCCGACACCCACCTAAAACAAGGCGCAATAAATTTCCCATTACGTATCACCTATTGTACATACACTCGTATAAAATATACCTACTGTGTACAATATACGTACGTAGAATGTACATTTGCACTATGTGTATATATATAGCTAACTGCGTGCACCGCAAAACGCCTATACATCGTCATCGTCGCGATTAATAACAAATACAAGTGTTTTCATTAAACAACTGTTAATACACATACGCCACAATTGCGTTATCGTTTCGAAAACTCTTTTTTGCCGTTCAAAAAAACAACCAGGACCTCTTTACCGCTCCACTTTTGCGAAAACACGCACACGAAAGTTTCCACGTTTCCGGAGCTAATGGGCCTTTTTCCATTTCATTAAAAATTCACCACGTCTACGCGGTATTTCACCTTTACCTACATACGCGTGTTAAAATACACCTATCACACGCCGTACATCAAGTACGCGTCGTTTAATTCATTACCATGCCATATTTTTTCAAAGCGGGGGGGAAAAAATTCGAGCGTGAACTTAAGGTAAACACTTCAAACGTCGTTATTCACTCGCCGCCATTTATATAAACGCGTAGATACGGCGATGCAATACGTATGTAAATTCTCATCACGCCGATTTACACGCCTCGTCAACTTGGTCAATTATTAATTTACATTTTTACATAATTCGCGTATTTCCGACGTAATACGATGTGTAAAATGCACTTATCGCGGATACACTGATGTCGCAAAGAGAAAAAGTTATCTTATCGAAAATACCCCGAAAAATGACACCACCATTCCACCTTTTATCTCGCTCAAAAACACCATCCCTAAGGACATGGTAGCAGTGATCTCAGCTGCCTTGGAAAAGCACCATCGTAATGGGTATGTTTCCGGATGAACGCAAAGCATCAGCTTTACTCGCCAGCGTCAGAAAATCGTACATTTCCTCTCTTCTTCCCCCTTTCCACCTCATGGCGATAATAAGGTCTGCTTAGGGCTCATGCTGTTTTCATTTACCATCATTGATCAAAATACGGTCACCATACGATAACCACCACTATAAATTTGTAAAAAAAAGTTCGAGCAATTGATAAGAAAGGAGAGTGAGGAGGGGAGGAGAACATCTCAGAACATTTCTAATACACGTTTATTTAAAAAAAAAACATCGTTATTAAGCTCCGCATGCTTAAAAAAGCATCGATTAAAACCTCAAATTCAACAGACTTTTAATAGAGTGGATAGACGGGGTTGGGGGTTGATTACAATTCACACCGAAACCTTCCTTTACATGTCCTATTCAATATTCTTTCATGTCTTGAAAGTACAAAATAGCGTATATAAAAATTAAGTACCTTCATTGGAAATGGCGAGGGGGGAGGGGCAGTGTGAGGAAATCGAGAAAGGAAAATCGAAAAAATTAATCGTACGTTTTCTAAAGAAATATTTCACTTTCGAAAAACGAAAAGAAATAGAGTATATTCGAAAAAAAAAGATACTCAATTTTTTGGTAAAATTATTTCGCGAGTCTGTGAAAACACAAATATTATCGTAAAAATAATAAAATTGAAATTTTCCGAAGGCAAAAATTCCAAAAATTTCATCACGGTTTTTTAAATGATTAAATCGTCATTTTTATCAATTATTTATTAAAATATTGAACTAGGAGATCTCTTCGAAGACCAAGATTTTGAGGTAAATTAAAAATGGTAAATACATAAACATATTTTATTTCAACATTTTCTTCATAATTTCTCAAATTTTCAAAATTATTTTGAAAAGAACACAATTTTAGCAAAATTTTGCATTTAATATGTCCTGTTTTTTATAAAATTTTAATAACGGAGTTTGTTTTTATAGCAAAATTTTTTTCGTGTTTCTCTAAATTTTCGAAATTATTTAAAAATATTTGCATTTAAAAGAATTAAAAATGGTAAATACAAAAACTGTTTAAACATATTTTATTTCAACATTTTCTTCATAATTTCTCAAATTTTCAAAATTATTTTGAAAAGAACACAATTTTAGCAAAATTTTGCATTAAATATGTCCTGTCTTTTAGAAAATTTTAATAACGAAGTTTGTTTTTATTGCAAAATTTTTTTCGTGTTTCTCTAATTTTCGAAATTATTTAAAAATATTTGCATTTAAAAGAAGTACATATTTGGTATTTGAATGAATTTTGAAGACCACTGGTCAAATTTTAGAGGAAAATCATTAACAATTAAATAAAGTTCAATTTTTTTCTACATTTTTTTCGTGGTTCCACAAATTTTGAATAATTATATTTGGGAATATTTGGATTCAAGATATTCCATATTTTTGCAAACTTTGAAGACCTACGGCCAAATTTTAGAGGAAAATCATTAAGAAAAATTCAATGGAGTTCGTTTTTTGTTTCTACGTATTTTTCGTATTTCTATTAAATTTTCAAAATTAAAAAAAAATATTCCGTATTTAAGTGAATTTTGAAGATCAAATTTTATTGAAAAATCATTAACAGGAATTTCTGGGAGTTTATTTTTTTGTTTCCACCTTTTTCTCCTATTTCTATTAAAATTTCGAAATTTTTTTATTAATTTTCTATATTTAAACGAATTTTTGAGACCATTACTTAATTTTTTGAGGAAAATGACAATAACACGATTTGTTTGGAACTCAATGGAATTGATTTTTTTCGATATTTTTTTCTTATTTCCTAAAATTTTTCAAAGAATTGGTTTCGGAAAATATTTACAATACAAATATTTCACATTTGAGAAAATTTTGGAGACCACTGATCAAATTTTAGAAAAAAAATTGTTTGGATTTAAATAAACCTCGTGTTTTTTTCCACTTAAGTTCTCAACATTTTTGTAAAAGGAGAGAGGAGGGGGGGAGGAGTCTTGCAACAAACAAATCAATTAATCCTTCATATGGACTTTTTTTCTTTTCCTCCCGGGAAAAAGATTTTTATAGGTATTGAAAAAATAATTTTTCACGATTTTAGGAAACTCGTCCGATTTTTTTCTGTAGGCTTCTGCATGTGACGTAAAGTAATTTTCAAGTTGACAAATTTTCATACACACATAATTCCAAATCTTACGAGTATATTTTTTTATCGAATACTCGTGCCAGGCAACCGCAATTCGATCAATAATGTCAAAATTACAATTTACGAGCCGATTGAATAAACTCGTATTTTTCAGAAATGTAAAAACAGAAGTACGACAAAACAGATGTAAATTCTTGTATAATTGTTGATTGTAATACGAATAAATCGACTCATCTACGCATTGGCGACGCTTAATCTTCCAGAAATGGTATCTCGATCGAGCTGCGGTTTGCGGCACGTGATAAAGAAAGAATAAATTCGCTGATATGCAATCAGTGTATTCAAAATCTCATCTCTTTTATCGGTTCAACGTGGTTCACTGTTGAACTATTCCCTAGTTTTTTTCGTTATCGATTCTACCATTCGTCCATTTTTTTCTTCGGAATCTCTACCAAATCATATTTAAATTCAGATAAAAACCACGATTCAATTTCATATTCTTTGAAAATGTTGATGAAAACATCGCGCGATTTCCGGACACCCTGTATATTCACACCGCCACCGTGCATTTTCAAGTTCGCTATTTTCTTTTGTTTTTCGCACAAATCGCAAGCCGTTGCAAGCCATTCGAGACGTAATTAAAATTAATAGGTAATTAGGCGTTTGTAATTAAAATACAAGGCAAAATCGACATAATCGGGGCGGCCATTTCAATTATAATTTTCTTTCGTACATGTTTCTAAAAAATTCATACGCCCGAGTTCGCGTCAAATTAGGCAAATCGATTTCAGCTCCTTCGATGGAAATCATATTCCAATGCACAAGCCGCGGACTCCGTAGCCCGAATCCTCGACATGGACTCATCCACGTACATTTCACACGTATCGTGTCTTCTCGCGGTGCTTATCGTTTCAACATCGTACAAACACAGCGGGTACTTCTTATCTTAATTTAATCACGTTACGCCTATTTTTACAGCTCATTTAAACGGCATCGTCCACCATTAACCGTCGCTTCGCGCCGGAAATAACGCAGGAATACTTGCGTATTGGAATTTCGTACATTAATCTCCGACTCCACTCACTTCCATACCTCACCGCTCCGCCGAACATTTCGTAGGGTTAATTTACCTTAGAGAAAAATGTAAAAAAAAAAATCCCGTAAATCCAAAATGGATTAGTTCGTCAATCGGACAAATATTTTCGTATAATTTATTAAAATGCTTTTTCGGCTTAATTTTGGTCATCGTGAATTTTTTCATCGACCTTTTATTGCTTCTCGTAACGTTGAATTTTTTAAACGGACACGAACGACGTTAATGATGTTTTCCAGCGCTGAAATTTAACCCTATAAAATTCATTCGGTTTTCGAGACAAAAAAACACTTTACGTCGAATAAAATTGTAAAATTTTCAACGTAATTTACAACTTAGAAAAAAGGTCTCAATAATAAATAAAATTCGCTTTTTCATCAGAAAGCCTTAAATTAAGAAAAATGTTACTCTAAAATGGTATTTTTTTCAAAAAAAAATTATAATCTGGAAAAAAATCGTCATTTTTTCTTACTAAATGAATACTCGAATAATGAGAAAAATTGACGCCATTTTTAATCCTTTCAACCCTATTTTCGATGGATCACAACACACAGCCAGTGTTCCCAGATTGGGCGATTTATACCGGAAAGTGTCAAAATCGCCCAAAAAAGGGCATTAGGTGATTACTTGCAAAATGGGCGACTTGAGATTTTCAGATTTTTCGTGTTTTTCTAGTTTTTTCTTAAATATCTTTAAAAATTAAGAACAATTGGCTGTTTTGAGCGATATCAAGGAATGGGTGATTTTGGAAATTGTGACTTGGGCGACTTGAAACTTGGGATTTGGTGATTTTTAGTCCAGATCATCTGGGAACACTGCACACAGCACGATCATTCGTATCAAAGTAATGAAGAACGGTGGTTGACTAAAATGCGAGATAAAATTGACCCTTTGAAGGAAGTGAATTCTTTTACCCTGAAATCTTCCATATTTTTGGAAAAAACAACATTATCGCCAATTTTTATCACAACTAGAAAATCCTTTTATCGGTACATGATGAAGAAGTAACATCGAATGTAGCTTTGTTTAGGTTAATCTTCGATAAAAATGAGTCCACTTTTATATAATGGATCAACTGATGTCTTTTTTGTGTCGTATCTTCTCACTCTTTGGTACTTTTGGGTAATTTGCTCGAATTGATCGATTTTTAACTTATCGAATCGATCAGAAAATCACTCAAATCGGCTAGAAAATTTGTCATATTAATTTTGAAAATTTTAATTTCAATGTGATTCATTCGTTCGTGAACGATTCGTTCCAAAATTATTAGAAATTTCCATTTATACCCAAATACTGAGGAAAATTTAGCAAATTACGTATTTCAAAATGTAATTAAACACCCCTACAACTTGTTTTTTTGAAGAGGGATTTCTAAGAAACGTTACGAAGTTAATTTGAAAAAAGTAACGGGATCGATCTTACAAAATGGCGACTTTCTTGGTAATTAGGTTTAGGTAAATGATGTTTCTTTGTTTGGATTTCAAGTGAAGAATGAAAATATGCTAACAAAAAAAAATCGTAATAAAAATTCACTTCATTAAATTTCTCACAAAAAAAGTTAAATGGAAATATTACTTTCCATAGCTTAAAGTTTACGAGGAAAATGCGGAAATCATTAGATTCAAAATAAATTTTTTCTGCAATAGAAGCCTGAAGAATGAAAACATATTCGATCCTGCATTTTTTGGTAATATACATTTCAGTCGGTTTTCGAATTAGAAACCTGCGGTTTGAAGTACCGAGTTCTTCGTAAAATTTCCTACAAAAATCACTTAACAACTTGAAAAAATGATAAAAAACCGCAGATTTAATTGGCAAGAAAAATAAAATTAATTCACTAAAGTTAATTTCGTCCTTTTATTTTCGACTCAAGTCATTACGAAACATTAAGTGACCAGCCAAGATACGAATATTTTATCCGGAGATTCCCTTGTTCACCACCTTTGGGTTAATTATTCCCAAACACATTTTTCTCGTCGATATGCCAATTTATTCTTATCTTTTGTTCGATATCCTGTGAAAATTCGTGACGTAATTCCGTTCCTCGTATGTCGAATAAGAACAACAGATTGCCCAAAATAGAAAAAAAAAACAATATCCGATTGATCGCGAAATTCTCCCAGCATCGTGGACGAATTTGCCAACACGTAATTAACGAATCAATAACGGTAAAAATTTCAACCTTGTCTTTAACCTTCTCTAATTCTCTATTATTGGTTCCAGTTTAGAAAAAATTCTCCAAACACCCTCTTCGCCGTATTTCGCTAATTATTCGCGAATAAAACAAAGCTTCGAGTAAACCGCAACAAGAACACCATCTCCATAACAATGAACGTATTTCTCGCCTCATTAACCATTACACCTCTGTAGTCTAATTTTAATACCGAGCTTCTTACGTAATTTAGTGGCAAATTCGAAATCGCTATGAAAATCTACGACTGTGCATTTTCGTTACGTCGTTAAAAACAACCACGACCATGGATTTCCAGCGGACGAAGAGAGTCATATATCTCTTCGACACGAAAGCACCGTCAGCGATAATTTTCAAGTGCACTTCAATTACTCGGTATCGTTGAAAAAAAAATATTACGAATTGTGATAGCTGAGAAGGCTATTGCGTTATTTCACACGATAATATTTACCACGTGATATAAAGAAAATTTCCATATACAATTAAAACAGAGTAAACCCCTTAAGGTTTATGAATTTGAGGTGTCGTACTGCATACGTTTTATTTTGGACTCTAACGTCCTTATCATTTTATCGCGTCGTAAAGAAAACAGAAATTAAATGCCAACGATGCTCTGTATCAAGTTCACATCGAACCGATTCATTTACAGTTTTCAAGATAACCGGCTACAGGCAAATTACAAGGTTAACAGCTACTTGATAAATCGTCCTTTTGGTTGAATAAAAATGCATACTCCTGCGCAAACGAGCTTATCTTAATGCCCGAAAAATATACTAGCATCGAATGAAATTTTCCTAGCAGAATAACATGGCGGGTACGACTTACGTAGAGCATTTTTCTGACGAAATATTATCCAATGTAAATATTTGAAATACGTTTTCCGCAACGAGAAATAATTTACGACACGAAACGATTAAAGAAAATTACACGTACGTATTCCATAAACTATGAAACTCGATAAGTGAAGCAGGACGCCATTAGATCAGATACCTCACTGAAAAATGTAAACATAAACCAAAACGCTGGAAGAATTAAATAAGCAGACTACGTTCGAAAACAATTAACAATTCGGCACGTTCGAGATTTGTTCGAATATACTTGAAGAATAATTACTATAAAACAAATATTCGCCTATGAAAATATTCGACGACGATTTCGCTTGATACAAACGTACGTTAGGTTTGTTTTTTTAAATATGTTTCACATTGATGTTGCGATGCATAGGCTTATAATGGTATAAAATACGAACAAAGTTAATAGTAATTTTCATCAATACTCACCCCTCCTCCTCTGATAAGCTTTCTCCGAAAATCTTCCGAAGGATTTTTGAACACATATCTTTCTTTTTTTACATTACTAATAGCTGATCCTTTGGTTGGAAAGGTTATTTCATAGTTGAACTTTATCTTCGAAGGATCATGTTTATTTTTCAGGTAAATCTCGATAATTAAAGGAAATCCTGCATACCCGGTTTCTCGAACCACATAGGGAGGTTCTTTGATAACTGTAAAGTAACAGATTAACAAACACTTTCGAATCGACGGCAGAGATTTTACGTATTCATAAACACTCACCTCGTTTAGGATTTTGAAATGTGTCGTGCAAATAGAAGATAACTTTTTCCACAAAATGATGTATCTCGGTGTGATCGGCCCCTCTAACGAATAGCTCCCAATCATGGGTGAATCCTTCTGGGGTTTTGTTGGCTCGTATCGATGCTTCATGGCCAATTTCAAAAAGTACACGAACACACTGCATAAAACAGATATGATGTTGTTTACATCGAATAAAGCAACAGTGTTCTTCGATACAATCGCCTTTTTTTTCTATTATCAATTCTCAAGTTAGATAAGTTTCAAGAAGCTTGATAGTAATATAATAGTATACTATCGCGTAGTTTATATACATATGAAATGCGTAATAAATCGATAGCATAAATTTCACCATTGAACCTAACCTTTACATAATCAAATTTATTTAGGTTACTTTTCAATTATTTTGATTTTACTTACACTGTATGCCATTATAACGACATAAAGCCATTTGCTAGAAATAATAATAGTAAGGATGAACAAACAACATTTGAGATTTTTTACAAATACAACTTTACTATTAGAAAACGCAAAAAACTATAAATTAAAATTTTTTCTATGAACTTATAAACATAATTTTTATCTGACTCCAACTTCAGTACGATGATATACTATTAGAACGATTACGTTAGCAAGTAGAGCGGTCTATTATATTAGGTATCGTTTTCTCTCTTTCTTTTTCACGCGAACTCTATCTATCTTTGTTTGTCTCTCGCAATGTATTTTTATTCTGTGATGTGTAGATGTTGTAAACAGGTTACAAACCTACAAAAGAAACCAAAATTGTAGTTCAACATCAAGGTCGTAATTCCGTGTTGCGTGCAACTTGAGCGTAAGCGCTTGTTGCTTTTTGCAATATTTTCTCCTTGATTTCGCTAGGAGCGTTGCAAACGGATTGATAATTTTCATTATTTTGTTTTTTTTTTTTCATTTTTTTCTTGAATAATAGAAGAAAAGTATGGAATTTCCAATTTCGTATTTCATTTCAATAAATTAATATGCCAAGGGTTCAATCCAGAATTATTCTTTTATCGGGGCCCAGGCTTTGGGACTGATTATTTTGATTTTAAGAACCAACATCAACGTGTAAAACTAGGTCTCGTAATTTTTTTTATGTGAAAATTTCAATACTGTAACGGATATGATCTGCCAATTTTCCAGCGAAATCCTCTGCTGTATGCTCATCTGTTACAATACTCTGAATATTTTTCAAATGTGTATTTTCCATTTTAAGAAGAATTTTCTTCCTGTTTGGAATAGTATCACCAATAAACGGCTTATGATATCTCGAAATAATTTAATGTTTACAAAGTGTCAAGTAACGTATTTTTATAGTCTGAACACGATATTCCATTCATAAATGTAGTGAAAACAGTGCTAATGAAAAGAGGAGGAAGTTTGCAATGAGGTATTATTTCAGTTACTTATATTTTCGTATTTTCTTTGTCTTAGGTTCTTGCATCTAGCCAGACCTCCACATTCGTAAGCTGTTTTTCATAAGTCCTATTCGGAGTACCTAACCTACAAACTATTTCGGATATTGTCATAATTACTTCAAATGTTGGTAATATTTATTGGGAGAGTGTTGTTGACAGTTTATTTGTGCAATAAAAAATGAAAAATTTTTCTAATACTTTAATTACTTTAATAAGTTTAATATGATCAAGTCAAATCAAATCAATTACTAAAGATTTGATACTTTTGGAAGTATGTATCTTTGTTTTAAAATTGATTTGTACTTAATATTTAAGTTGAAAGTGATTCAATATTACAATTCATTTTGTAATTTTTTATTATTCATCGTTATCAATTATCAATCACAATAATCGCTGTTATCAAATACATTATTTTGACTGGCATCGGTATAAATAATTAATTTTAAAAATTAAAAATATCTTTAGTTGCGTGCAGCGATATAATTAATTATTCTTACACAGCATGAAAATTAAAAAAAAATATTTCACTAAAAAAAAATTCTATAAGGAAATCTGTGAAATAAAATAACAGAAATGAATACATCTAGATTGAGGTGTTCTTTTTTGTAGTTATTTTCCAAGAAAATCCCTTGAATTACGTTAGATGTCGGTACTTATTTCCCTGACGAAATTGTCTTTCCTTTTTCATCCCTCAATTCGCGGAATGCTAAACTCTTTCATACCTAGGCTATAATAGATTGACTAATTTGCCTCACAAAGGAGAGTCTAATATACATAATAACATTACTTAGGTACACGAGCAGAAAGGAGCTTCTTTCGTTTTCTTTTTTAAAAACTAAAAATGATTAAAATGAGTTTAATCGAATGTCTATGAAGGCTCCAAACGTTTCTTCTTGCAATCGCAAAACATTCAGTGATGCATAATTGATTAAAATTCGCAGTTATTTTAATTAATATCGTTCAGCTGCTTGGGGTGTAATTTTTCACTGCGATGGATGTAGTTGCCAGTTGAAATTGTATCAATACAATAACGTAGGTCGTAGCAGCTGATAAAATCTGAAATAAAATAATAAATGAGACAAGTATTTTAAAAATATATATTCTGTATCTCAAATCAATCTTCCACAAACCGATTGAATCAAGCCGTAATCTAGATTGAAAAATCCGTGAGCGTCGAATTTTATTTTGTGATGCCACAAATCAAGCAAAAATAATTCAAGCTGGAAACAATTGACAATTAATAAGTAGGTATTGAAAAGCAAGCAGCTAAAAAAACACTTACTCCTTTCTTGATTTCAGGATTTTGCTCATTTTTAATAAAATTATGTATAATGGTTACTGTGGAATTCGCCTAAAACAACATACAGCGTGGTTGAAGTTGGAGATATTGCTTATCAATCGCATTTACTTACCTCGCTGGATGCTTGCTCAGCAACATGTATTAATAACGTGACCGTGATTAATCTTAATCCACAATGAATCAAAGTAAGATTTTTCTGTTCAGGATCCAAGAACGAAACATCAGCGGTTATATTGAACGTAAACGATGAAATACTGGCAATCAGTATGACGAAAGTTTCGCACACTATTAATAATATTTGAAACGAATAGTACGAGTTTATATCATACAAGAGATCTCGAATGGACAAATAAATAATATGTAATTCCTTCAATTTGAATTGATTTAAAATATTCAAATTTCGATATCTAGGTGCATTCACGTAACCATAGTTAAAATACGTTTTCAATTCTGTTATGTTGAATTTAGTGAACATATTCATATTGACGAGAAACGTATTGAAAGTTTTGAATCGTACATTAAGGCTATGTATCATAATAGTGAATTGAAACAAAATAATCAAGTTTATATTACATAACCATGCCCATTCAAAAGATAATAAAATACCATTTCTGGATACATATAACTCCATGCAATGGTACACGCAAAAGAATATTATATAAACGCCATAAGCCACTTGAAATATTACATTACTCTTCATAGGTAACTTCACGTTTAATTTCTTTATCATCATCGAATCGAAATTCTCCAATTTTTCCAATATAAGTAAAAATCGTTTACTTTTTATCATATTAATAGTTAGTACAGCCAGTAGAAGAATGCATTGCAAAGTTGTCTTCACGTATAAAATTTTAATCAACAATTTAACGCTGGCAGCTGCTTCGTGGATTTTTTTGAACGCGAAAATATTAAAAGAAAAGCACACATAAAAGTAGCAAATGGTTAATAAAAACGAATACACAAATACAGATATTTTACCGTACTTATTTCCATTACTATACGGTATCAAACCCCAAACTTTTGAAAAGAATATAATTACTTTCACGTTTTCGAACATATTCGCGTATATTATACCAACACACTGAATACTATGCCCTTGCTGTACTTTTGCATCGAGCATAACCGAATACCTCTACCTACTTGATATTCAATTATCATTCTAAAAGTACTTTTTTCAATATGTACCAACCTACTTTGTTCAAGTAACGAAATAAAATTTTGAAAACTTGCAAAACTAATTTTCTAAAAACTTTTTTCCACTTTTCAGAACCTATTATGATAATTGATGAACAACTCTTCTCGAGTGGGTATTCGTCATATTACATCGTGTTTACATGATGAAATAAGGTTCGCTTGTTTATGTTTACCGATTTTTTTTCAACATCGGACATAAGATAGTTATTTATATGAAGATTATTGATCGATTATTTTCCTTTCGTGATTTTCTTCAATAATAATGGTCAAGTAGGAATTGAACAGTAAAATTACACATTTAACATCGAATTTTCGTCTCCAATGCTCTTATTCATGAGGTACCTTGTTCACATCAAAATTAATATATACCTATATCTAGACCTACTTCGCATGATAAATTCTACAAAGATTATTTAATAAAAATTAATCAACCACCAGCGATTAATTATGATCTAAAAAATTGTATTAAGGTCTTCTTTTTATCATAAATAATGCATGGGGTGAAATTCACGATGAAATTTGTTTACGCTCCTAGTCACCTTCAGCCACGAGGTCTAGGGTATTCATCACTTTTTTCAGTGAATTTTGATTTCATCGTTATTGTTTTTCTGATAATTTCATCTGTTACAATAATGAATTAACTAAACGATTATGTCGTTCTGTAATGATTCGAATTTTGACATTTTATATTCAACGAAATAATCTATAAATACGTTAAACATGAAAATACTCTCTAAGTTTGTTAAAATAAACGAAATGGAATCTTCCATAACTGCGTTAATTATAAAAGAAGCAAGCTTAATAAAATATTTCAAAATGTTACTTAAATTCAGCCTTATGCTGTGTTTAACATTTAATGGACGGGGGGTACTAGGTGTGGAATAATACTTTGAAATTTCGTAAAATATATCATCTAGAACAAGAATAAAAGAGCACAGAATATTAAGAACGTTTTGAAGAAAAGCTTCATATTTAATGGTAGTCAAAGCTTTATTATATATTATCAAAGGAAAAACAGGTATATTAGATATGAATCAACATTAGCTAGCCTTGGATCTGAAATTACACCTACGATTATTTACAAGGATCGATTTCCATTTATAAAAAAAAATATTAATATAATTTCGTTTACAAGAAGTGATTTTTAATTACAATAACTAAAATAGGTATCTTTTCGTACATTGTTCGATGATCCAAACCTTTTATTAAAACATCAAAGTATAACGCGAGACGAAAAGAAAAGTCGATAATAAAGTTCAAAATAAGAGAGAAATTCGGCTTAAAAAGTATTTAAATTGTTACGAAAAAGCTCGAAAGTTTTTCAGCTGTATTGTTTCAGATTTAAGAAATACTATACAAAAGACTATACGAAAATTTAGACACCAATGAAATTACATCGAGGAAGTTTCTTAATAAACCGACTGTTAACTAACTATTCGCGAGTTAGGACGAAATATTATTGGTGTCGACTTGCTGAACCACAGTTTCACTGGAAGAGACAACGGGTTAAGGAAGTTTTGCCTAAAAACCGTGCTCAGCGTTAATCTTATTATATCACTCACTTTGGTAAATTTATTCAACCGCTGAACCACACCGAGCCGACAAGAATCTCTTCGTGCTTTTAATTCGCGTATAATCGTGTATTTCAAGCATTATCAAGTGTTAAACGAGTAAAGTAAGGTTCATTTTCATGGTTTCATCGGAACTCGATTTCGTAGGTAGTCGGAAAAGTATTGGGTTTTGTCTCCATATTGCCATCTCAGTTCTCAGGTCTTCCTAATTAAGTACACAATTTTCAAAATTTTTCAATCTCATTTTGAAGGTTTTTTCTTGAAAAATATCCTTTGCTGGAGCGGCGAGGTGAGAGGGGGTTGCGAGCCTAGAAAAATTCTAGAACCGACGTTGCTCGGAATTTTCGATAATTCTGTGAATAAATAACTTCATAATTCACTAAATTTAAACGCAAGATAAGTTATTCGAGTTTATTAACCTCTGCTAGAAGTGGAATTAATGAAATACATATATTTTTTAATTAAAAAAACTAAACTTAATAATTCGATAATGTCAATATTAATCGACTCTTGACAAACTTCGAAAAAAAAATTGCTCGCGAATACATTATCGCGAAGGAATCGATTTCCCTTTATTAATAAAAATAAGAAAAGAGTACTTTACTATACCCGCGAAAATTGATAACCGAGGTTACTACGCTAGATGTAATTTTCGCTTGCGACATATATGCCAAAATGAAATTGAAAAAATGATTTTTTTTCATCAAAAACAATTTATAAAGGTAAAAATTTACTCGCGATTGATATCTACCTATTAATAATATTAATGTATCTTGCGAGAGAATAAGTGTCATCTCCAGTATAGATGACGGATTACACAGGTATAATAAATGTCTGCTTACAGATACAAATTGAACAATATATCACCGAGAAGTGTAACAATTGATAAGCTTTTCTATCACTTACAACTGTGTAGAGCGACCGAATATTGAGTGACATATTTCCTAAATATTTTATTTTCCATTTGAATAACCTTTCGCTCGATTGCGTAATTTTTTACTTTTAACTAATGATGGTGAAAATTTTTTTGGTCATAATTTATTCATTTTTTTGAAAAAGAAGCGAGTATTGTAGTTAGCTACTAGTAAAGCTTGTTCTTAATTGAATCGTGATGCTTCAGGAAATTGAATTTTTCGATGAGAGATAGGTACCTAGACCTACTCACTCAACCATTATTATGATGACAGCATCATTACATCTTTCATGATCGATAATAGTAAATAAGTAGGTAACTAGGTAATAGGTACCTACCTAAGTAGTAAAATAATACCCTTGAAATCAAAATATTTGTAACGAATTTTGAAGTACAAGCATCAGAGTTGTACAACTTTTTTCCAAATTTTAAGCAGATCAAGAAAAAATGACAAGTAC
>QBDW01001776.1:0-14959 GCA_003261595.1 Maconellicoccus hirsutus
ATAGATGGAGTGTTGTTTTTATATTTTATTTAGCGGAATGAGTACGTGTGCTTATAGGTATTATTCGCATTTTTTCTCGAACTGGTTTTTTCTTCCCTTTACATTATTGCTTTGGAAGTAAGCAATCAACAATTTTCATTTTTACTTGTCGCGAAATTAATCTTTTAAAATGGAGTAATAAATTTTCAATATTGTTGGATTTTTTTCCATGTACTTGCAAAGAGATGCGCATAAATTGAGATTTTACCAAAATTGCGAATCGGTTGGTGCCATTGGTCTGTATCAAACTCCGCAGAGCTTCGTGAGTGCAACGATACAGAAATAATTTGCTTCCGAAATGAAACTTTTACAAGCCGACGTGCGACGACGTGATCTCAATTAATTTAGTTGTCGGTCTCGGTCATTGATAAACGGCTTTTAAGATCATCGAGATATCAACAATGCTGTCTATATCTAATTCGCGCTAATCTGTAGGACCTACCAAAGGTAACACAAAAGCTATTTCAAAGAAACGCGATGCATTAGTCGGGATTCCTTTGTGAAATCCCTCGCGAAATTCTTCGGTTACGGGATGATTTCGTTTGTCATTTCCGTTACTCAATACTTTTTTTTGGTGTTTACACTTGGATAAATTTGCGTGTCATTTGTGGTGCCGATCGGTTTGTCGTTCTTTTGTGGAATTCGTTCATCTGTTATAATTTGTAGTCGTTTTGGTGTGTGAATGCTGAAGGAACATTGCCAGATCGCAAACTGTTCAAGGAGTGTTCGTCTGGTGATCAAAATTTGAAAATAAGCTGGAAAAATTTAAGGAAATGTTGGAAAAAACGTGAGAGGGAATAATCCTGCCACTCAAGTGGTAGCACTGGTAGCGTTCGTTAGTTTTTTGTTCTTTTCGTTGTTCAGTAGTATAAAGCGTTGTTCAGTCAGCGTTGCCAACCCTAAGGAATTGTCCCTAGGTTCAGGGATTTTCAGGCTTTTTAGGGTGTCAAGGGATTTTTTCAAGGGAATTCATCTTTTCCAAGGAGTTTTCTTCATTTTTAGGGAATTTCCTTCATTTTGAATGAAAACTTTGCGTTTTTGCCACATTTCCATAAAAAACCAAGCAAAAAATAAATAACATATTGAAAAAAATGAAAAAATGTACTTTTTTCTTTCACCAGAACATGGAACTATCCACTATCCAGGATAATATTTGATGTACTTGTCATTGTCATCCACTTACTACTTATACTTACTATACTTTGCACATTGATGATGAATGAAAATGATGATGATTATTGATTTTGCGCGTTTTTCTTTTTCTTTTTGCCGGTGACGTGAAATGCGAATGAATGATGATAAATAGTAGTTTAATGGTACAACTTTTGATTTTGAATTTTGAAATAATAAAATGGATAAATATTTGATTAAATTTCAAAAAAGGAAAATAACGCAAGATGAAATTAATAATCAAGTACTAATAAGTCATTTCTCCTCGTCGATGTTTAAAAGTGACTGGATCACTATAAGAAAATGAACGAGTCCCTTTAAAATACAAATTAACGCACGTTATCTTGTTAATTTATTTTATTTACACCTTTTACGATGAAAAAAAGTGGTGAAATCGAACAGCATTCGTAGCAATAGCATTCATGACAGAGATTCGCTTCATTACAACGTCCGTTAACGATTTTTAGTGAACTAGGAAATTTTTACCCAATCTGAGAATTTTTTTTCGGCCCAACTGGGGAATATTGACAAAATCGGTTGGCAACACTGGTTCAGTAACAAAAAGCGTTTTTTAGCTAATATAAGAAAAAGTGCATTAGTTTTCAATTTGTAGTAATAAACGTTTGTTTGCATTTAATATCCGTATGTTTTATTTACAGTGTCCTGGGTTAAGCGTCATTGGTACCAGTGTTGCCAACCCCTAATTTGAAAAAATCTTGAGATTCAACCTTGAAAAATCTCGGAAATCTTGGGATTTTTTTTCTTCATGGATATCGTTGGAAAGGGAGTTTCAAGCTCTTTCTAATGAGATATAAAAGAGTTACAACAAAATGAAAACATAAAACATCTCGAAAATATCACTTCACATAAAATCACAAGACAACAAAAGCTTAAAAAATAAAAAAACTTTGGAATCAACATTTTTTAGTTTAAAAAATATCGAGGAACATAAAATTATAACTGAACATTTGAACACATAGTTATCTCTAAATTAAGCAAATCAATAATAGGATCGGAATAACTTTGAAAATCTTTTCGTTCTTTTTTTTATGGGTTGTTAAACACTTGGTATTTTTGGTAATTACTAACTTTAATAAAATTTAATAAATTTTTCAAATTTTTGAAAAAAATAAAAAAATCTTGGGATTTTTTGAATTTTTTTGGGATTTTTTCAAGAATCAAGATCTTGGGGCACTCTTGGAGGAGCTTAAAAAATCTTGCAATCCCAAGAAAAATCTTGGGGTTTGGCAACACTGATTGGTTCAAATAAAGTATCTAAACCTATATTGAGTTACTTGAATTGCATACGTTCTGCCTGAAATATTAATCGGTATTGTTCAAACTTCAAGTCATCGTGAATACGATGCCCATCATGTCAGGCAAAAGTTATGCAATTTGAGTCACATACTGGTTTACTTTGCACGTTTTTCCACAATCCGCCTCTTACTCTCAGAAAAATTATCGTGTTAATTAACCCATTAATATGTTAGGAAAGGACTAATTTGTAATATTACGATGGAAAATTCTTCTTACAAATCACCTATTGGGATTAATGATCGAAGGCTTGTTTTTGAAACGAGCCATCACACGCCTCGAGCGAAGCGTCGTCGTAAAAATTTTTTCGAAAATTTAAACGCATTCCAGACAATGTATCGGAAGCTGGGAAACCTCACAGCGTGTAGCTAATAGCGAAACACTATCAAGCAAATAAGATACCATTGAAAGATGGCGTTTGCTGAAATCAACGCGACATGTACGCTTTTTCGTCCAATTATCTTTTACGGTTTTTTTATGTAAATAATAGAACACGGATTTTCTGTACCTGTTACATTGACACTTTAACACGAAAGATATTATTAGGTAAATTTTACTACGGTAATAAATTCGTCGAGGCTTCGGCTTATAAAATTTTTATTTGGTTGCGTGAAAATACAGGGAAAAATTGATCGGTAGGTGTTCTCAAAATTCACCGCGATAGTAGTCCAACTGGTTTATTTATTTGTACGGATTCCACACGAGTTTAATATTATTTCATTCAGTAGTTATTTTATGTTAATAACATCAAAATAGTATTCGGTTGATTATTATGAAGTTCTTGTCTTGTTTTATGTGATTAGATAACCACTTATGTACGTACGTATGATGCTGGGCAAGACCCGTACTCGTTTGAAATTATTTTTTTTTGTAAATTGACTTGCTTAAGAAATAATTAGAAATAGAATTTATGAACATTAAGGCGTTATTTTTTAATAGTAAATTATTAAATTTTTATATTTGCAATGTTTTCATCGCTTTTATAAAAAAAACTGTTCAAAATATCTACATATAAGACCTCTACGTTGATAGCAATTATCTTATACTAATGAGATCGTAACAAATAAGTTGTAAATGACGTTTAAAAATGCAATTATTTTTACGATTGCCGAACGAGCCTTTTTCTCGATTTGTTGCTGGTATTGATTTTATGAAGTCATTAAATAACGCCTCATTCATCGATTACCTTTAATTGATTTATTTTACTTTTTTTATCGACTGGTTTATTCGAACTTCGGCATCTTTAAGATGTAATTTAAGCGTGTATTTTTTCAACATTGTTAGTCCATATATGGTGCCTAATTTGACGTCTCGTATCGTTTGATTTGATTTTATTGAAATCCGGCGACGGTGGTATTTTTCATCAATGGTTACTTTTTTTTTGGAAGATTTCACCCATGAAGTGATTCCGGTGTGATTAATTAAATGTTATGTTCTGATATAGATTTATTACTATTAGGCTAATTTGTAACTAGGCTGAATTGTTTTTGATTTACGAGAATTTTCTCACGCCTTGAAAATATCTTTGAAGCGAAAGAATGATTTTTGAAAACCTAAGTGGATGAGAATTCGTCTTGGGGAGTTTGAATTTTATAGTTTTTGGAATAAAAAGGAGCTCTGTGTCTCTGTGACCAATTTAACACCACATTGCACCTGTTTCAGGGGGCGCCTTGTTCGGTGCTAACAAGGGAACCTTTTGAGGTGACTGGCTTGGATTTGGATGAGAGTTGGATTTTCAGAAAGGCATGTCAAAAACCCCTCTAAAACCAAAACTTCAACTGTCCAAGTTAACTTTTCGAATTTTGGCGAATTTTTTCATTTATTTTATTTTAACTTTCGCCATATACAGAAACTGAGGCTTGAGGAGGTTTTTGGAGGTGTTATTTGGAAGAGGCGTTTTAAGCCTGTTGCCGAAAGGAAGAATAGAAGGTTTTGAATTTTGATAGGGTCATCAGAAAGAATTTCTTTTGGATCTGCAGAGGTGAAAAATAGTGATTTTTCTTTTTGATATTTTGGACAGTGAAAGAAAAGGTGGTTAACCGAAGAAAATTGAATATTAAAAAATTTCCATTAAAAATAGGGAATTAAAAAAAAACTCAACCTGGAAAAATAATTTTAAATCCTGTCAAACATAATTTACCCTAAATTCGGACCCGCTGAATCCAAAAATCGCATTGCCGAGCCGTTCTGGAGCCTCCAGCGCGATTTCACCATTTCTCCAGAAATTTCAAAGTACTCCAGGAGACGTCCATATGAGATTGCGCAGCTAAAATTTGGTTTCCTCTTATTCCCGACCTAACCAACCGCCTTGACCATATTTCCAGAAAATTCCAGCCACCTCGAGTGGATTTTTCTGGACCAAATTAAGGGAAAATCATGTTAACGATTTAAAATTTTTTTTCCAAATTGAGTTTTTTTTTATTTCCCTATTTTTAATGGAAATTTCGTGATCTTAAATATTCAAAAATTCGCCAAAATTCGAAAAGTCAATTTGGACAGCTGAAATTTTGGTTTAAGGGGTTTTTCGACATGCTCTTTTCAAAAATCCAACTCTCGTCCGAATCCGAGCTAATTACCTCAAGAGGTTCCCTTGTAAGAAGAAGTATAATAGGTAGTACCAAAAATTAAACTTGAAGATTTTTTTAGAAAATTTATTAAATTTATTCAAATTAGTTGAAAATAGTTAAACGAGGCTAATAATGATTTTCAATTTCAGATCGAATGATATCTTTCATCTGAACAACATAATTAAAAAAAAAAACTTGAAAACGATACCTTCAAAAAAGCAAACTTCTGTAAACAAAAATTAACATTTTGCGTTCATTAAACTAATTATGAAATAACGCAACGTGTAACTGTTGCTAATGAAATATGTCAAATTTCAATTAAACTCGCCCGATAAGAAAATATCCCCGATAAATAAAATTAATTACACTCCAGTTTTTTTAACAGCTTCGGCTTGAACGAAAATGAAAAAAACTCTAGATAACACGACTGCGCCATTTTCACGGATCTGAAAAAATTTCAAATTGGAAACCAAACAGAGGAGTTAAATTAACATGTAGCTCGGCGTTGAATTCGGTACGAAGCACCAAAACCTTTAAATGATTGATTGAGTGTTCTACTATCTGGTTTTCCAAGTCACGCCTATCCTATCAGTGAATTTGCCTTGAGGGCTTTGTGGCTTCATTACGTAAGATATAGATGGGTGAAATTAAGAAGACCCGGTTGAAGAACTAGATTTGTTTATTTTACCTGACACGAAGCAATGCGCTTAATTTAGATTGATGAGGTTTTTTTTTCTCGAAAATTTCCAATAGGTACTCACGCGGAACGATGGTTAGAAGAGAGAATTTTTTCTCGAAATATATGATATATGTTGAAAGATTTACGATGAAAATATGAAGTGTTTAGTGTTTACTACGACATATTGAAAATAACCCTAATACGAAGGGTTTATCATGGGCACCAGGTTAAAAAAAAGAATTAGCGGTAAGCCATGAATAACTAACAACAGTTACAAGAATGTATAATAGGATGTGGAGTATGGTACACGGTTGTACACGTTGATTACCGATTCAAAATGGATTCTTGCCTTATACCCTATTGAAAGGAATTAGGAGGATTTGCGTTTTAACACATGACTAAATAACCACAGTCGATAAGTAGATTATGAGGCGGATGAGGGGTTATAGGGAAAATGCGAGCATATAGGTGAGACTGGTTTGGTATTATGGGTTTATAACGTCTGGTACGAAGCATAGGGTATCTCCCTGTTGTCGGGATTACTTTCTCAATGAAGAGAAAAAAATCGTAACTAGGTGTTACTGGTGTTCATGCCATTTAAAATAGTCCAATCACATTCGATGGCGGTTTTACGCGTTTCGTTTGTCACATTTCAGTGGATTAAGGCATTATTTTTCGACGCGAAGGTAGAATGCACGCGCCAGATGTGAGGCCGCGGTTGCCTTACCGCCTTCGATAGTTGGGATATTTCCACCGTCCAAGTCATCGAGTTCGGCGATGATTTATGCTAATAAGTACTCTGCGGCATAGGAAGTACGTAACTACGTATATGTCGGCTAATACAAAATAAATAATTACTATATTTTCATCTAGTTAAAATCCCACCCGTCGTATAGAAAAATGCACCTCTTACACGTTGCAGACTTCTAGTCATTAACGCGATATTCGAATGCACAAAAAAAGCTTCAAATACCAAAGCAAAAACTTTCCATGGAGAAAAATTCAACCTCTACCAATTTGAACGAGTTTAATTTTTATATCTTCATAGCCAAACGAATACAACCCAGGAAAAATAATAGGTTCGCGGTATAGCGCTTTTACTATTGCGAGCAAGCTGCGCGAAAAATAAAAATACAATAAAAACCCTCATTAATCTTTAAAATGGGCGGAGTTCACAGATTTACACTTGCATCTTTTCCTCGTGCGCGTATACAACGTGGAAACGAAACGTGTGAACGATGCTAATTAAGGGAGGATTTTCAACGTTGACCGCAAGCGTAGTTTCCAAATGCCTAAGTCTGGGTTCGGGTTTTAATGGCTGAAATGCGAGCGTCTACGTCTTCGTGGCGGAATTTCGTTCTCGTAAATTTCAAACAGCGAGATTTCTTAATTGACGGACCCACGTATAGGGTGAGGTTGTTAACGGCTCGAAAAATGTCTTCATTATTGTACGAGTGTTTTCGAGCGATTAAATATGGCCAAGTTTTACGCGCGAGAATTAGTAGTTTGTGCCAGCAAATTAATTCTTCGATATCGTATTTTTTCACGCTTTGTCTCATCACCCAGTTGTAGAACGGCAGTCGTTAAACGCGGAAATGATTCTAATTTTATAATTTCTTCTACTGGAATTGCTTGTGATTTATATTGCACGGTGTTTTTTCAAGAAGGAGGAGTATAGGGTGTTTAGCAAGTATTGAGAATTGAGATATCGCAGTGAACCTATAAGATATCAAGAGAGACAACTTGAACATATGTAAATGCACGCTATTGTTGAACAGCTCGAATTATCTAAGAAGTAATAGATACATGGGGCATTGAAAATAGTACTTTGTTGCCAATTGTTATCAGTCGATAACCAACAGCTACAGATAATTTGTTTTATTGACATTTTCATGTCTTGCTATGGCACGCAAAATCGAAAATCGCCACGTGGTTGTCATGGCGAAGTGTCATGCTCATGAGTGATAATCTTGTTATCCTCATGTCATCGTAATAATTTGTAAATGACATGTCATTGTTATGGTGACATATCGTGATCATATGTGATCATGGTGACGCGTTATGGTTATGATTGGCATGTGACATTAAATGACTTGTTATGATGAACGTCATTGCATAGGTAAATTGTCATGGTCGTGAGTGACACATGATCATGTCTTAGTGATATGTCGAATGACATGTCATGGTGATATCTCATGATCATGTTGTGATGAAATGTCATCGTAACCTGAATAATGACTTCCTTTATAGAAGGCCTAGGCGCTGGCGTTGTGACGTCACTACTACGGGTATGAAATCAAAAGAAGTGTTGATGCATAATCAGAGCTATTTCGATTATAATGAAGTTTTTACTATAACAGCAATTTTTAACGTATTATAATGTTTTCGTGTTGCATCCATTTTGTCAAAATATGAGATGGAAGAAGAAAAAAAATTGAAAATGAGTAAACGTCAATTTATGTCCAATAACTGGATTAGACCAATTCGGATATATTTTGTCATTTATCAATTTTCCACTTTTTTTTGTCCTTTGTCTCACATTTTGACAAAATCACTCGTAAAATCTACATTATACTCGCATTCGAAATATCTCTAATTTTTTTTCTACACCTCTTTTGATTCCATACCCATTGTGGTGACGTCAAAAGCCAGCGCCTAGGCCTCCAGTAGAGGAGGTGTTAATAATAACTGTTGACTATATAATATATTACATGGACTGCTAGTTGGTATAAAGAAAAAAGTGTTTTTTGAAACAGAAAAAGAAAAAGATGAAAACGATTTACGCATGCGCTAGTCAAAAACTGATGGTTTGCATTCCTACATTTTAATTTTTTTTATTATTTTAAAAATTTTTTTGAATTTTTTGGTTTTATTTGTATGTATTTTCTGATAGTACATAATAGCCAATGGTGTTTTCAATTTTTAATTTATAATAATATGAATTCACATAAAAATGTATGTATTCTCGGTGGGAGCAGAGCGCCAGATAGATCATATATGAAGTAAGTGAAAATGGCCATTTTCTCTTTTAAAAATTTTTACTGGTGCTAATAATTAAAAATTACAATTTTCAGATTTCCAAAAAGTAACTTTGAAAAAGGAAAGTGGGCAAAGTTCTCCGAAATGAAGGCTGATGCAATCTCATCCAACTCGAAATTATGTCACCTTCATTTTGCAGAAGAAGATATAAAAAGAACTGAAAAAAAAGATACGTAATAAAGGGGAAATTTCCTACAAGCTACAAGTTGATATTAACTATTATTACTTCTAACAAAAAAAATTGAATACTGCGCTGAAAAATGCAGTAAAACAATTTTTTTTTAATTTCCTTTAGGCCTCTTGTTACCTCTGTCTGCACACCTATTGGTCTACCAAATGAATTGAACACTAGGTTGGTAGTTAGTACCTATGATGGTAATATATATTTCAGCGAAGATGTTCCTAAAAACAATTTTTTTGAAAAATTGATTTTGGATAGGACGTTAAAAGAAGTCAATGAGATCATATTTCAACAAGATTTTACAGAACATCTTGTTAACAACGCAACAAACCATCGAGAAATAATTATTAATAAAATTATAAAATTATTCACAACAATTCGAATTCACCACGAATGTACCAAAAAATCAGTAAAACAAAAATATGTAAGATCAAAATATTCAAAATTAAAATTATTTAATAATCAATAAAATATAATAATAAAATCAACTTTCAGTTTTTGTTTTCCCGCTTTCATTACACATATCTGAGATTTTTGATAAAAATATAAACATAAAACACCTTTTAACGCATGCGCACCTCAATTTCATCTTTTTCTTTTTCTGCTTCAAAACACGCGATATAAACCAGCAGTCCATGTAATATATATAGTCAAAGATAATACCCTATACTGGAACCAAACCAGAAACCAAAACCAAAATATAAGAAAACCAGAAAAATCATTCGATAACCAAAACTAAAACCAGGTCCTGAAAAGTAACATAAATCCCAAAACCAAAACAAATCCCACAGCCAAATTGAGATGGTTATTTTCAGTAAGCCATGTACCCAGTGCAGCATTGAGCAGTTGTTCAGTACCCTCAAGCTCACTTTGATCGATAGCAGATCCAATCTGCGTGAGGATTGTGTGAATGCTACTTCGTCTTTTTGAACGAATTATGAAGTATTGGCGAAATTGAATATCTAGTGACTTGCTTTTGTTTATTTACTTCTTTTTCAAGTGCAGTGATGGTAAGTTTGATGATTTATTGATCTCAACTCGAACATATTTCGATTTATTATTTTTGATCATAAAATTCACTACGAAATGAAAATAAACAAAAAATTTTTGTGAATTCGTGAATTATTTAATATATTTGTAAAACAGACTTTCCTTAACAATGTATTACAACGTCAAAAATGACTTCATAAACAATTAATTTAGCTAAATAGAAAAAAAAACTGAAAACCAATATAAATACGATAAAAATCATAACCGTTACCGTAACCAAAATCGATCAATTAAGGTTGAAACCAAAAACCGAAAACCGAAACGCTCTTGAAGCTAAAACCAAAACCAATATTTATATTGGTTCCAGTCCCTGTATATGTATCATGATGTTATGGTAATGATATGTGATGACAAGTCAGGTGATTATTTCTTCTTAAAACGTGTTATACAACGTATATTCGCATTTAACAAAAAATATAATTTTTTCATGTCACCGTACCAAGTCATAAATGACAATTCATCGTCATGGTGACGTGTCATGGCCAGGAGTGACATGTGATATGCCGTGGTACCATGTCAAATAACATGATATGATGAAAGGTCATTGTTATGGTGACATGTCACGATTACGAATGGCATGTGACATCAAATGACGTCTTCTGATGAGCATCATTGCCACTAAGTAACATTAAAATGTCACACTGTGTAGCGGATTTGTCCACATGCTGATCCTTTATGGTATAGAACAAATAGGTACATTTTTTTCGCTATAAATTACTCGTGTGCTTGTTAAAGTCCAAAACTCTGCTACTATCTCCTTAAATAGCACTTTTCTGTTACACGAAGAGTACTAGCAAATTTTTCCATGACTCGATACCCTCAACTTTCATACCTTTAATTCATCGAAGCTTAATGTTTACATCGAACCCCAAAACAACGAGTAAACCTGACCTTGATCAATTCACCATAGACGCCACAACATTTCGTTTTACATCTCAATTAAAGATGGAAAAAGCCGTAAAATCTCCGAATATTAATAAATACGTTGAAAAACCCCACCTCACTCGATCATAAATCTAATTGAAACCTCATCGAAATACGAACTACTGATAGCGCCGAGAATACCTCCATTAGTATCATCAAGTAGTATATGCGGTTGTTAGTGGCAGCAGATTATCGCACATAAATGAACACAGAGAATAAGAAGTAGAAATAAGAGAGAAAAAAGGTGGGAGGACTGAAACTGAGAGTCTGATAAATTGAGTTCGTTTTAAGAACCCGGTACCAGGTATAATAGTTAAAATAAAATCCACTAACAAGAATCCCGTGCTATATATCATGATCATTAGCGTTGCCACTCCATAAAGATATGGTATTTTTCAGTCTGCTAAAATGCCTACCATACGGATTGCCGTGTAAGTTGATAACGGCGGATAAAACATGTTAATAATTTTGGACCACTTGTTAGAAAATAATGTAAAACCGTGTTCAGACTGAAGTGAAAACAGCAATTCAATTCGTAAAGGTGATTTTTATACTTTACGCGTTGTATTTTACTTTTCATCACCGCAATAGGCCGACGGTCGACCCTTGAAGATGACATCGATTAACGACAGATGTTTGTCTACAAGTATATTTCGGCCAACTAGTTAGCGTTGCTTTTTAGATTTTAATTATTTCTTTTTCTTATCTATCCGGAGTTTCCTAAATGATGGTAATTTTTCACTCAAGTGATTCCACGAGATTACCTCGTTTTCGCCAGCTTCTCGATATACTCTCGAGCACCACAAATGAAAAATTTACCTGATTATTTAAATATGTAAATTAGTGTGGACACACTCTCTTTAAATTTATCTTTTTTTCGTTATAAAATAAATTCACAATCGTTGTTTTTCGTTACAATTTGTTGTTAGGCACTTCTGAGCTGATACGTTTAGTTGAAAAACAACTACCAACGGTCTTCGTGCATCTTTCTTTTTGATTAAGCCAATTAAAATGCTGCGAAGAGAAAAGGGAATTATTTCGAATACGAGTTAATCATCGAATGAAGAGAGAATTGAAGGGTTTCGGTTCATCATGATGAATAGTGATCCATATGAGAAGTGATTGAATCACTTGGGCTCTGTAAGATGACTTTTTATTACATTTTCCAAATTACATACAAGTAATAAGAGATATTGCATTTGAATATCCATTTTTATATAACGAAATCCACCGAAACAGTAAAAAACTATTCATTCATTGGATTTGATATTTGTCGCAAAGAAGAAAAGTATCTAAACAACTCATTTTGTTAGGTCGGTTGTACTTTGATAACGTGTTAATTAACGGTGTAATAAACGAATTTAACAGAAACTGGCGGCTTTTCAAAAAGATGCCAGTAAAAAGCTAGATACGCTTCGTGAACCGTGAAAATACGTTCGTCGTGGAGAAACATAGATAAAAAACGTATATATTTTCACGAGATTCACGTATTTTGTCGACCATTTGCCAATGTTACAAATTTTCTGTACGACGTGTTCTTTTAATGAGCTCTTAATTTTCTGTCACGGTTCGTGAAATGTCGAAATTATTTATTTTCCTACCTTTTTCTTCGTCTTCATATCATTGCTCTAGCAAATTATCAACACGTACGTTGAATCTGAGTTCTCGTTGAGGCTACTGGTTATACCGCGAGAGTCCTCACACTGTGGGCGTTCTTTTATAATTTCCAAATGGGAAGTTTCCTATAGCCCACGTTAATTTTTTCACATTACGGATCTATTATCTTCATTGTTAATTACATTATAATACAGACAACCCTTGAAAAAGCTCAGCGAGAAATAAATCTTGAAAAAAATATCCCGCGGGTATTAATCGAATTAATAAAACCAAGAAGTCCTATTTAATTATAATTTTCGACTTCGAATGATTATCAATGGGTCGATTGTTTTTTTTTTCACTTCGACGCGAAGTCTTGGTTAATCCTTTTTGTCGACGTTTGAATAATTTCACGCTTCGTTGAATCTATTCCAATTAACGAAACTTCAATCACAATACGATTTGTTTGTCGTTTTATAATCAAATTTTTATTCAATGTTTGTCGAATGCAAATTTACCGAACGTTGGTCGCGGAACGCGTTATTTTTTTATACCTTGCGTATTACTCTTTGATCGTAAATTGTTTTATTTAATGTAAGTGAACCGTTCGATGAAAGAATCTGTTGGTATCAAAACAATGATTGGCATGTGCGCATGGAATCAATGCATTCACAATACCCTATTTGAGAAATTCACGTGTAGAAGGACTAGAAAGGAATAAGAATGATGTTTTATGTCTGTAATTTTATTTTACGCAGCGAGAATTCAAAAAGGTTGAAAGATTTTGATGTCGTTTTGTACTGGAATTTTGTGTTTTTTAACGGCAGCGTGACATTATTTTTGATAATTCTTTTAGTACTTTTTAGCTTAGAGATTTTAACGGATTAAATTCAATTTCAATTGGTAAAAAAAATGCAACCTACACCGCACTTTTCTTCTGAAAACGTGGTTAATTAACAAGGGAACTGTCAGGAGTGAACTGGTCATAGGGCATATGGGCAAATACCCAGTGCGTCGTGGTTTGGCGCCACTGCGCCGATTTTATTTTCAAAATATTTGGTAATTTGTATCGTTTCATGTTTTTGTTTCAAGGGTTCGGCCACCCGAGCCTCAAAACCCGTAAAGCCTTAATGAATTGAGTGCTGGCCCAAGTTCAAGAACCAAACCCGAATCTGAACCCGAAACCTAATTTTTTTTAAGTGGACCCTAAAACGGAACCCTTCAGGGTTTTGGGCTTCTCAGGGCTTTTTTTTCCTCTCTTGTGAACGCGTATTTCATTGCACCTTTCATTAGTAGCATAAAAATTTTTTCCAGGAAAAGCGAAATAATGAGGAATTCCTTTTTAATTAACAGACAAATACCTCTTCTACAGAGTATAACACCATTGTACTCTTCCCTCTCTTCAACCTTTCTTATCCCTTCGTTATTTGATATACTGAAGGTGGTTTACTTGAACTTTGAATGTGTGTATTTCAATCAATTTTCGAGTTTGAACTTTGGCATTGAATTTCTCGGTAATTTTTCCAGAAGAATTCAGAATCATCTATCAACTTCGAAAAAAACTTTTAAACGATGGACTTTTAATAGAAAAATTGATATCACAAATATTTTCAGCGCTTCAATTTATACTAATCTTGTCTTGATAATATGATATCGAAAAAAATGGAAGCCCTAAAAAGCCTTGAAAGACCCGTTATTTTTAACAAAATCCTAAACACCGGCCCTCAAACCTGATCACTTTGGGCCTGGCTTCGAAACAAAGGCCCAATTCTTAAAATCAAGGCCCAAGCTCTACAGTCCGAGCCCCGAAAATAAAATCAATCAGGGCTACACCACTGTTTTGTTTTCAATTTATAATCATTTTTTTTCATTTAAAAATTATTTTGGGGTTCCTCTCCTCTCCTCAACCCTTGTAAATTATGAAGAAACTCCGGCATCGGCACCGCTTCCCGAAATGTCTGGAAAAATTTCAAGCCCCAGTCCGCCCATGAGAACCGTCGCAAGTGTTAATTTCAGATTTTGACGAAACCCACATATTTGGAAAGAGGATATTGAAAACCCCCCAAACCAAATTTTCAGCTGCTAAAGTTCATTATCGATTTTTGGCAAATTTTCAAAATTTTCCAAAATGGCCATATTTTTAAAAATTTGACAGCCAATAGCGATACAATAGTTGAGAGATGAAAAAAATTCCATAGGCAAAAATTTTTTCTTCATCAGAAGTAAATAAAAATCCCTGCGACAGTTCTCAAATATTTATATTTTCATTCTGAAATTGGCTTCTGAAATTTTTTAAAATTACTGTCGTCAATTGTTTTTGAAAAAGTAGCCAAAAAAATGTCTATATTTGATTATCACATCCAATAAGTAGATAGTTTTCGAGTAAAAAATTAAAGATGA
>QBDW01001779.1:0-14303 GCA_003261595.1 Maconellicoccus hirsutus
GGGGGCTTAGATCCACAAAAAAGGGAAATTGCAAACATGACATTTGTTCTCGAGTAAAGTATGTTGTAAAGGGTATCGAATACTAGGTATATACCAAAATTCAGCTTATCATCTCGTTTTGCAAGCTCGATGCCATTTTCGGGCTAGATTGACTGGACTATTACTAATAACAAAACGTATCGTAAAAATCAAGAGGTCTCGTACTGCATCGGTTTATTAACATTTCACTCCAGCGTAGAAAACATATTGTGGGAAAATTCGTGGTAATTGTTTCGATACAGACGGTTGCAATATAACCATTGTTTTTTCGCACCTGCTCCACGTGCTGACGCATCCGGTGCAATGGACGAGCGAAAAAAAAACCGAATTCGTTTCCCGACGAATTTCATAACCGTATTCGAAATAAATTGCAGCCCACTTCGATCACCATTTGCACGTATTTCGTTTCGTCGTATATAAAATTTCGATACCTCGGGTTGAAAAATTTCACCGAATGAGACGAGCTTCCTTCGTGTGTAATTACTTCAAGGTCGAAGAACGACAAAGAAACGTCTTTATTTACCTTCTTCTTATGCGTATTTACCCAATTTACCTACGAATCGCTATATCGGTAATTTTTCCAATATTTTATTAACGACATGTACAGAATGGGGAAGGGGGCTTTACTAATGGGCTGAAGCAAAACATCGACGTGGTTCAAAAGAACGTTGAAATTGTTAAAAGTTCATCACAAAGAGATGAAGTAGGAGATTAGAATTGGGAAAAATCGATTTTTTCAAAAACCGGTCAATCGATTAATAATCGATTAATCGATTAATTTTTCAGTATTTTTTCATAGGCGAGAATTTAAATACAGTTGTCATTGTATATTAAATCGCCTCTCTAAACAGTAAAAATTTCTAAAAAAAAAAACTTTTCTCAAAAATGTTACGGCCTCATTTTGAAAAAAATCACAAAATTGACAAAATTTCAAAAATAGAGAAAAACTGATTTTTTAAATAAACATAATCGGAAAATCGATTTCTTCCGATTATTTTGCACAATCAATCGTCTTTTTCGATTAATCGATTAAACGATTTTCAACACTGAAAAATTTCATTTGCTCTTTTTTCTACATTTAGACAACTTTCGTAACGCAGAATTTTTTCAAGATCGCGATGCAGCCAAATTTACGCGATTTATCTAAGATATTTCCAAGACATTTTACATTTCCAAATTATCCCCGAAAATATCTTCGACGCGATCACCTTTTTCCAGGGGATATAACTTAGCTGCTGGTTTTAAACAAAAAAAAATGAAGGGTCTTGGGAATCAATAATTACTACACACTCTCACGTGTTCAAATATTCATACAAGAGCATAACAATAAGAGGCAATGTTGCCAATACGCACTTAACCATACGTCATTATTTCACAATCAATTGGACACCGAGTGGAATACAGGGCATGATTTAAAGAAAAAAAATACTACGAAACAATCATTCGAAATTTCAATGGTATTTTTAACAATATTCAAAAAAATTAATAAAATAACTTCGATGAAAAATGGAAAGGAAATAATTTCAATTAATAATTTGATTTTTCATCATAATAAAATTACGAAAAGTAACACCAAACGTTGGAAAATCAGGAAAAAAAAAGAAGTAGCGATCAAATTAGTTACCTTTTTTCGCAAAACAGTAGTCGGAACAGCAGAGGAGGGGGGGGGGGCGAGTGCACAACATGAAATCGTCAACAAAAACTATTCTTTCGAGGCAATTTTTGTTCCGAACTCGTAAAAACCGTTCCATTCTACGTTGTTTTATTCGTTAAAAAAAATTACGGAATAATCGAATTTGCTCAAAAACATGGAGAGTAGTGGAAAATGTGGGGGGAGGGGGGAATTGCACCGCATGAAATCGCTAACACAAAAACTGTTCAATTTTGCATTCTTTCTTTTTGTTTAAAAATAAAAATACAAAATAATCGATTCTGCTTAAAAAAATAAAGAAAAGTAGAAGGGAGAGAGGATTTTGCCCAACATTAAATCGCTAATACAAAAATTACTCTTTCGAGGCTTTTTTTTTTTTCAAAATACGTAAAAACTGTTCAATTCTCAGGTGATTGTTTCGTTCGAAAAAAATTACGAATTATCGAGTCTGCTTGAAAATATGGTTTTTCACATCGAATTAAACCATGCAACTGTACTTTGATATAAATAACAAATAGAAATCTTCAAGAAGGCCGGAGGGCATGAACGTATGAATGAAACGAATTCAATGGGCAATTTTAGCACACTTCGAAGATCGTGTTCGAATTCCTTCCGCGTCCCCTCTTTCCTTTTCTTTTCTCGACGTCATCGGTCAATTTCACGTTTATGGTTTGGAAAAACAAAGTCGAGACATGAAATTTGGAAATTTAAATAAGAATACAGTTGTTGACCGAACTCGCCGAGTGTTAATTGGTGACTCACGTTGACCTAGTTTTGGAGAGCGAAAAAATTTGCATAACATTGCGTGAGAAAGAGGAAAAATCATCAGGTTGATTTTCGGGACAAACTCGTCGAAATTGTTGAAATATGTTCATACGAGTAATAAAATTGAGTATTCGATAAGTGACGGTTGAACACTCGATATACCTAGAATTAGCGCACGAGCTTGAAAAATATCAACACCGGAAAGGCAATTTTCGTGCCTCACCTTTCACACGTCTCGTACGTGAAATCGAGTCGAATAAACTTGATCGATACGTCAAGTGGAAAACTTTCCTACGCCTATTTGGTTTTGTTGAAACGAAATTCTGACATACTTTATGATCGGATAGGTTCGAAGGTCAAGGCATCCTAATGCAATTTTGTTCGCCGCTTGATGTATTAATTTTTAGAGACGATTTTCTCATTATATACTGTGATGATACACTAAGGTCATCGGTGATTGTTACCGAAGCGCTACCGGTTTGTTATTGTTTTCCCACATTGTACGAAGGTACAACTTGATGAAAATGTTCTGTTTCTCAATGTTATTCAAAACGCATACAAATTTATGGTAACACGTTATCGTAAAACTTCACAGCAACTTGTTAAAGGAAAAATGTTACTTGATAATTTAAAGCATAAGCGTTACTGTAATTTATACGGGAGATGGTCATGCGACGCGTAATTTCAACCAACACAATCACAAAAATGAAGAAAAAACTCTTCGAACTATTCATCTCACTGTACCGCTATTATAATAAAATCGATGAAAAGAAGGAGAACCGTTGAAGAATTTTTTGAACGCGTGAAAAGTATTATTGTTCCTGTTATTACTGTTTTCTTTATTCCTTAGATGTTGGTCGTATTTGGCTCTCTTCGTTTCTGCATTTATAGGCGTAAAATATATTAAAATATAGAATACAGCGTTATCCCATACACGCGTGGCGACGTAGCGAATAATTTCAATAAGATTCTACATAATGGTTATTCACCGTCTCGATGACACGTGATTACTCATTTGGGCAAACCAACACATAACATGTTAATAGCGGAATTTCATCCGATTACTCGATGTTCAAGTATAATATACGAAATACTAACCATCAGAGAGCACTTCGTAAGCTTCGGAAATTTCTTTGAATTTTTTATTCGCCTCTTCCGCATTGTCTGGATTTTTATCTGGGTGCCATTTCAACGCCAATTTTCTGTATCTGTTTGGATGGATATTTGAAACGTAAAAACTATAACGTTCGTTGATAAGCGAAAAAACATCAATACTTACGCTTTTTTGATATCGTTTACGGATGAAGTTTTGCTGACTTCCAGTACGCGATAATAATCAACAGACAAAGGCATTTTATATTATTTCCAACAAATGTTTTATTTTCGATTCTTCACTTGAACCAGTAAATTTAGGATAACCTAGAACAAGTAATAATGTTAACGCTACGTGATTTCATGACGAAATACCTAAATTATCGATAACACAATATTTGTGGACAAAAGTTTCATCAAATATACCCTAAACAGAGAATCCAGGGCATGCTATTGACAAATACTTTCAAATAAACAGTTGATGATAACTAATGTAGTTTGCATAGTAATAAACTAAATCGAGCTTGTTTTTCAACCGGACTTACGAATGATTACATGCAAACATATGTAAAATAAAGTTAAATGTGTAGATATACGAAAACTTTCATACTGGGTGCAAAAGCTCCTCAAATTAGAACATATGTTAATGGAAGATTACAAGATAACAATTCACCTTAGGTTTTAAATGGATGATTATACGTACACCATCTACTTGCAAATCGAATTTGCTCGTTACCACGACACCCACTGAACAAGAAAATAATTTTTCGAACAAAACATTTGTTTAAATGTTGATAGTTTACTTTCAGTGAGGAGAAATTAGAAAATTACTCGAAAACAGACAACCAGTACCAGAAAAAAAGCACAAAAAGAAATTATATGAAAGGTACGCCTATTGTAAAAACTCAAAACTTCAAAAGTGTGGTACTCCTTACTTCCTACAGGTAGGTAGGTAGACATCAGTGCATCCATGAATTTCAGCAATGCGTTTAAAATCAGTGTTGCATATGTTGAAAATTTTAGGTTTTCGATTATCTTGCTAGTCGCGCTGCTATCGTGAAAAATGAGTAGATGGATATTTACGGTATTTACTAAGTAATTTCTGATCATGTTTCTTGGCTCGATTTATTAATTTTAAATCTAAGAAATCCAATTCAGTATGTACTTCGTACCTCAATTAAACATGAAAAACAATTTAAAAAGTACTGAAATCATAACCGAATCAAAATCAAACATTACTTTGTGCTTAACTTCTTACAAATTTATTTTCAGTCGACAGTCGTTTCATATCTACGGTGTTTGAATCGTCTGTTGTATTGTTTATTCAGCAAATTATTTCGATCGAGTTCGACACTTTGAATAACAAATTTTACTTTACGATAGAATAATTAGAATTATTACTACAACATTACTACAACATTGAAGAATTTCATTATTACTGAACAAATTTTACATACACATCAAGAGATAGATTATAATTATTCAATTGAAATAATATTAAATTTTCGAGACGGCCTGAGTTGCTTTATCGCTAGACATTTTCATCTACTAACGTACTGACACACATATTACATACGTACATACATAAAATAAAAAGAATAAACTTCATCAAACGTCGCAATAAAATTTTCTTATCGAGTAAATAAGTTTGAAAGTTACAAAAAAACATCGTAAGTCATAACAAAATAAATACTCATTTACTTTATCTATATTCTTCGATCCAAGTAAATCCTTGAAACAATAAACACCGACAATATCGTTGATTTAATATTTCACATGTATTAAATCAAATCAAAACACTCCTTCAATTAAAAAAATAGACATGACATTTCGTTGTCTGAAAATATTACGCGCTTATTTTCCAGCAGCGGTATTCTTACCATAATAAAATTTCAACTGTATTTCAAAGCTATCAGAAAAAAGTCACCATGTAACGAAATAATTTTTCAAAATGCATATTCGTTATGAAAGCATTAACTTGTATTTTCTAGAAACAAGTGCAAACAACAGATATAATTGTTAATTTTGTGCAATTTGTTGTAGTAAAGCTACACAATTCGTTGTATTTCTCAATACGCAAATTTCATATTTTAATCGTATTAAAATCACACTTAGCAAATTCTCCCAACGTGAACAAAAGTTCAAGCATTAAACTTCAAATTAAACATCAAGCTTTCAAGCTGACCCCACATAAAGTATGAAAATGTTAATTCAAAACGACACTTCTTTGCAAATATTTTAATACAAGTGCAATATAACATTAACAAAAGCCAACTTTCAAAGGAATATAAATACTTCTAGAAACACGCTGTCACAGAAACAGAACTCGTGAATGAATTAAAAAGTGCATTCGAATATAAAATATTCTTATAAAACGAATTGGTGCAATAAATAAGAAAACAGAGAATCATTGCTTATGAGACTCATGTGTACCACACTAAGAGATCCATTTACACAAAATAGATATGCATATTAAATGAATTTTAACAACTACTAAACAACATCTTTTTCACTCAATAAATCTACAACGGAACACATTTTAAATTAAAAGAAAATTTTGGTAACATTTATATCGTTTAATGGAAATTTTAATTTAAAGGTAACAATACTTTTACATGAGAATGACATCGAAGAGTATTAACAGAAAAAAAGCATCAAGTAACATTTTGATTTTATTTTAAGTAGCCTAAATAATAGTTTTACATTTCATCGGCTTACGTTTCATTTATCACAGATATTGAAATAACAATCATTTTCGATGTAAAACTACCATTTAAATGGCTGGAAAATGGCACATAGCATGGCGTCGGGTAATCATAGATAATCTAACTTTATGGATAACTATAGAAATGAACAGGCAACATTAAAGACGACACTGGTCTGCAGATTGGTAACTTACCGTCTTCTCAGATGGTGAATTTCTTTTATAACATCTGTAAAAATTGTAAAAAATCATGATGTAAAATTAAAAAAAAAATCATTCGAACTCGTGCAAAACTTACTTTCACTAAAACTGTCATTGTAGTCCGTAAAGCTTTCAAACTTAGTGTTTTACTCTGTAAAAAGAAATGTTCCTCGTAAAGAAATGAAACGTACATCTTCGAAGTTACGAAGATATACCAATACAAAAAGCATCTAAGCTGACTGATGGCTTATGTCATGTTGGTGGAAGGGCGACCAAAGCAAAAATTTCAAAGAAAAAATGAATTCCTGAAATACTCGTTTTGATAATAATTGAATTGTTTTTCTACAATGACAGTTTTACGCAAATTAAAAATTTTCAATCAAAATTCAACTTATTGTTCCATTTACGTCTACCACCTCCTAGAAAAATGATTAAGGAGAATTTAATACATGCAATTTCAACAACCTCTCCTCGAGTTTAATAAGCTTCATGTTACATCATCAAACAAATAATATCAGATAAAAATTTTCCATCAAGTAACTACTTCTGAAGTAGGAATTATTTACATTAGACAAATAAATTTTACGTGAGGTGAATTTTTGGTAATGAAACATTATAAAGTGTATACTAAGGTATACACCCAATATTATAAAGATAATGTTACCCGGCCAAATCTACTAATCACTGGAGCACTTCTTTCATTGTTTTTTGAAGGTATCCTCAATCTGTAAATTTCACAATTCCTCAAAATACTGTACGTAAAATGTATCATCACGTTTTCATCAGTTGTTTCAATAGCAATTAAGCGTTGAAAAAACGTGTACTTAATTTATACAAATGAAGCATTTCCTGATAAAAATCAAGGATTCATTCCAATATTATCGATTAAAAATTAAAGGAATACTACCAAAGACAGAAATTTAAACGAGCAAGATTAAAAGTATCATATCTCTTAATACTCAATTTACGGACAATTTCAAATGATAAGAAATATCATGATTGGATTGAAAAAAATATTGCATAATACCGACAGTTAGTAAAATTCCAAAAGTAAGAAAGAAACATGCATAAGTAAAATAGAAGGATTGTCACCTATTAATTACTCACGTTACCATCACCTTAATTACAAACTAGATAAGAAAGAAATACAATTGAGAAAAATTGATCAATAATTTCAATTTCTCAATTGTACAAATTAAAACAGAAACTTTGATACGATTTTACGACAGAAACTCAGAAGAAACATTTTTCCAAAAGCCATCTTCAGCATTAGCAACATTTCTACAAATTAAAATACAAAATAGCGTCATACTTGTGTTCTGGGTGATTCCTAATTTGATCGATTAAAGTATGTGGCGGCATTTGACCGGTGCATATTTTAAAAACTGCTGTGAATAATGGAAATCTGTGGAGAAATATTTAATAAATTATGATTTACACTGAAATGAGTGTACTTATATGGAAACACGTTACTCACTCATTCTCCATGCTTTTGTTTTTAAGCATATAATTTACTTCTTCGGCTGTAATTGGTCCTTGTAATTTTTGACCATTCAACATTTCTTTTTCCAGTTCTTCTATCGACTGTAACGTATTCCATCGATTAAGTATAAAAATTGAAACGCAAAACAAATAAGATAGCTTACTTTTCCAGTTTTAACGAATGCTTCAGAAACTTTACGATTACGGCCACCATAACAAGTTGTGATTAAATCAGCGATACCACAGGATTCATTGAAAGTTGATAGTTCTTTAGAATTATAGAATGTTTCCGCAAATTTGATCATTTCCATTAACCCTAAACGAATAATGGCTGATTTGGTGTTGTCACCAAGACCCATGCCATCAGCAAAGCCAGCACCACAAGCTACGATGTTCTATTAAAACAGTTTATCGATTAAACACAGGGTTACGCAAAACTTCAACAAGATTTTTGGAAAATTACCTTTAATGCTCCGCACACTTCAACAACATCAACGTCACTTACAACAGAAACTTTGAAGTTTTCGGTTTCAATTAAATCTTTTAAAATTGGAGCCATTTCTCTATCTTTGCAACCTGCAGAAATATAAAAAATAAGTAATCTCGATCACGGAAGAACACGATATTGTTGACATACCGATTGTAGTTTCGCAGAATTTTTCTTCAGCTACTTCAGGAGCTAAATTCGCTCCCATGAGTACATTAACTTCTATCCCTAATATTCTATTTATGATGTGAGAGATTAAATCAATACCACCACCTTCTGCTCTATCGAATCCCTGTAAAATAAATATCGTTAGTTTTCGTTGCATTAATTCATTACGATGAAAATATTGTGTTTACTTTGATTAACGATAATCCAACTGCGGTTGGTTTTATTTTACCACGTAAATCTTCACATTGGCGTTTTACGAATTGATGAGGAACGACAAATATTAGTATATCAGCGTCTTTCGCAGCTTCTATTAAATCAGGTACAGCCACCTGAAATTGAGATATTAAATATTACTGAAAATGCTCACAGAATTGCAGCTTATCAAAAAGGAATACTTACAACGTTGATGGGTAGTTTATGTCCGGGTAAATATTTCACATTTTCGTGTTCGGTGTTGATAATTTCAGTCAATTTACGTCCATCGATGATTTCTTCGTAAACATACATCGTAACGATGTCATGGAATGTATCCAGACGAGCGGCATTGTAACCGACCAGCTTAGCGATAGCAGAGCCCCTAAAATTAATAACTTTTAGCACGTGTATTCGAGACCATTGATTATAATATATCACTCGACTTACCAATTACCGGAGCCAACGATGCAGACTTTTTTTTGAGCAGCCATTTTTTCAAAAAGAAATTAATCAAATAAGATTACTGCGAAACACCGGTGCAATGGTTTGCTTTAAGGCACGTTTATGAATCAATGAATAAAAATTCGTATAAACCCAGACGATCACTACTTAAATTTCGCGATATCGAAGTATTAGAAATTGTAATCGATAATTCCTATTAAAAGGTCACCGCGGCCGCCAGTTATATGTGACCTAAAAGTTTAAAGTATATTACTTAAGAGATTTAATATAAAAACGGATAAACAACTAAACGTATAAGTAACGCGTTGCGAAGCATGTTCAGTTATTTTTGAAGCTTGAACACTTGAAGATAAGACCGTGACCTTGAAAGTGACCTTCTCATTAATGTATGCCTATCCTGGCATCGAAGGCAAAAATTCTCTTTCGATTTGAGAAAAATTTTGAAAGTGAAAGGAGCTTATCAACTTATCAAGATGATTTTTCTCGTTGCAAAGTAATAATTTTTTTTCCGGAGGATATCTAATCAGTTGCATCGGTTCAATAGAAAACTTTTTGAAAATTAAGATACGAAATCCGTGTAGAGCATATGTAACTTCGGAAGTACTCGCTAAATATTTGATGAACATTTTTTTTAAATTTGCTGAAGCGAATTTCCATTTAAAAATTGGACTGCTGATCCTATAAATTTTTTTGACCTTTTTCCATTAGACAAATAATTAAAATTTAAATGGACTCGAATGGTTCTTACAGAAATTCAATTTTCAAATTGTCGGAATAAACACCTAGTGCCCTATGAATTATAAAATAATATTATTTATTTTTAATATTTTTCAGTCTAAATTTACCTTTTATGGCAATTTGCCATCGTTTGGGGGGCGTTTGAAGAAAAATCGGAGGACTTGCAAAATTTCACGAGTTCTCAAAATACAAGCGAATAGGTATTTGTTTAGAATAAATTTTGAAATCGTTAAATATTTTGCATATGAAATGTTTTTATAGCTCATGGAAATAGTTATTTCCTACACTGTACAGCTTTTCCTCAACTGTAATTCTAAAAAAATTTAAAAAACTGATTTATGGATTTTTTCTGAAATTAGAAAAAAAGTGACACTGCAGAGAAAATTATTTATTCGTAACCTTCACGCTTAATGAAAATGAAAAAAATAAACTTAACAATAGCAAAGCACTGATTGATAAAACAATATTACGAGCTGACTAATGACCACAATTCATTTTTAAAATTTGAGTTTAACAAATGCATTTAAACCGAGAAAATATTAACTTTCAAAAGCAGGTTTCTCCCAACGATTTACATATTAAACAACTACAAGAACTTTCGAGAACATCCTAAAACTTATCTAAAACATTAATAAGTAATTAAGTATGTATGCGGCTATGCGCACTATGCGCTGATACCTTGATTACTATCTAGTTCTACATATCCACTACCCAGCTGTAAAATCTCAAGTCATTCATAACTGGCATCAAAGCGAGTAATAAGACATATCCGTAGTTCCCTACATAAACAATTCACGTGTTCACACTATAGTGAATCAGACATTAATTGAATTGACAATTTTTAAATTACCACCATCAGCTACCGGATCCATTATATAACTTTTAATCTAACAGATAATTCATTCATTTTTCTATGTTTCTTGTAAAGCTGATTCGGTGGCGAAATGCATCTAACAGAAATGGTTTTCTGACATGTATCATGCTGGACAAGATGTTTTTGGTAATAGGCAAATGGGCCTGGTTGCAGGTTTTAGGGAAATGAGGTAATTTACGAAATTTAGATAATTAGTAAGTGAAATTCATTATCGCAACATGAATTATCAAACTTTAATCACAATTATAAAAATAACTTATGTAATAATGAATTGATTAGAATGGTTTATCTCCTGTTCATACTGGCAGTTTTCAAAGGACGGAGGAGTGGGGTGTGAATTGATAATTATTACGTTAATACCTCCATTAAACACTTGATTCAGTTCATAGAAAGCGAATTTTAGAAATACGGTGATATTTTCCAACTCTTGTAAAAAGTTCGAGAAATATAAATTCGTCGTTAATCAATCTTATAAAATGGTTCAGAAAAAACGAGGTTTGTAGTAAACAAGTGCATATGTTGATTTACACTTAAATTCTAATCTAACAATAACAATTTTTACAGCATTAATCAGCGTCTCGGATAAAACCGGGTTGTTGGAATTCGCTCGAAAATTAACGCAAAATAACTTCGAAATAATTGCCTCAGATGGAACTACAACTTTCTTACAAAATGCCAACATTCCGGCGAAACGAATATCAGAGGTGACAAAAAGCCCTGAAATGTTAGGCGGTAGAGTGAAAACCTTACATCCTGCCATATTTGCCGGTAATTGATAGTAAAGAATTAATTTCATATAAGGTGGTAAACGGTTATATCGGGTGATTGTTTTTCACATTTTAGGTATTTTATCGAGGAAGACAGAATCCGATTTGAAAGATATAGAAACAAATGATTTCAATCTAATTGATATAGTGGTTTGTAATTTATACCCATTCAGCTCAGTTATACAGAAACCTGACGTGACACAAAGTGATGCAATTGAAAATATTGACATTGGTAATTTTAATGAAGCCTTACTTATTGTTCGAAATAGCAATGTTGACATTTCATTTACCTATATCATTTGATCTGAAAGTAATCGTTTAATTTTTATTGTAATTTATTTCGTTTAACTAAATCAAGCAGCTTTAAAATAACATAAAATCATGTTCATACGTATCTCGAAGGTGGAGTAGCACTTTTACGAGCTGCAGCTAAAAATCACGAACGTATAGCAGTAATATGTGACAGTTCCGATTATGAAACCGTTATCAATGAAATTCAAATCTCGCAATATGGAGAAGTTTCTTCATTTACAAAGTTGGTCTTTGTTTTAAACAAAACATTTTATTAAACTGCTATTCATCGTTCACAGCACATTTAAACATATTTCAGGAAACGACTCGCAACAAAGGCTTTTTCATACACGTCAAATTATGACTCCATAATTAGCGACTATTTTCGTAAAGAATTTCACCCAAATGTTGATCAAAGGAATTTGAAGTATGGTATTAATCCTCACCAAAAACCTGCACAAATTTACAGCAATGATGGTCCATTGCCATTAAAGGGTGAATGAAATTTAAATTACTTTTTTAATTTATGACTATGTAAATGTGCCTGTAGTACCTAACTACCTAATTACCTATACCTATTACTCAGCCACCCACTTGAATAAAAGTGAGCTCACTTTTAAAAAATATAAAAATTTAATTTCTAGTTTTAAATGGTTCTCCAAGTTATATAAATTTATGCGATGGCTTGAATGGTTGGCAATTAGTGAGAGAACTAAAAAAAGCATTGAATTTACCTGCGGCTACTTCATTCAAGCACGTAAGCCCAGCAGGAGTAGGTATTGGATTACCACTCACCGCAACAGAGGTTAAATTTTATTTTTTATTTGCTACAAAACACGAAATGAAAAACATATTGATGAAATTGATTAATTACAGGCTCAATTCTGCATGATTACCAGCTTCGATGAACTTTCTCCCTTGGCAGCAGCTTACGTGAGAGCTAGAAGAGGCGATCCTATGTCTTCATTTGGTGATTTTATTGCTTTATCGGATGTTTGCGATGTTTCTACAGCTCAAATAATATCTCGCGAGGTAATTCAAACGTAAACAATACAAAATAAAACTATTTGTTTTACAATCTCTCGCGTAATAACTTATCTATAATTTTTGGCGTAAACAAGATCAAGTGCATGTAGGTAGCAATGATAATGTTATCTGAAAAATTATTTTTTTAATACTCGATTACGAATTATCAAACGTTTAATATTCAAGGTAAGCGATGGAATTATTGCTCCCGGATATGATCACGAGAGTTTGGAAATTTTGAAAAAGAAGAAAAATGGTGCGTATTGCGTACTAGAAATTGATCCAAACTATGAACCATCTTCTATTGAAACCAGAACTATTTTCGGGTTAACATTGCAACAAAACAGGAACGATATACTCATCACTGAACATCTATTATCCAATGTTGTCACCAAAAATAATAAGGTAAATAAAAATGATAATAAAAGCGTTTTGTAAGACAGGTATTCAAATTGGTATCCTATTTCGTTTCTAGCTCACAGAAGAAGCAAAGCGAGACCTCGTCATTGCAACAATAACGGTTAAATATACTCAAAGCAATTCTGTTTGTTATGCTAAAGAAGGTCAAGTAATCGGAGTTGGAGCTGGACAACAATCTCGCATTCATTGTACTCGTTTGGCTGGAGAAAAAGCAAATAACTGGTGAAATAACTTCGTTCAAGTGATTATTCAATGAGAAAATTTGTAAATCAAATGTAATTTTAGGTGGCTACGTCATCACCCAAATGTCTTACAACTAAAATTCAAAAAAGGAGTTAAACGAGCAGAAATATCCAACGCTATAGACTTTTATGTCTCTGGGGATTCATCTAAAGGTGAGTTATTTAAAAGTGAAGTAAAGATCAAACAGAGTTAATGAATTTTTTTTAGCTACCGAAGAAGAAACTCAATTATGGTTATCTCTCTTTGAGGAAGTTCCAATATCTTTCAGCCAAGAAGAAAAAAATGAATGGATTTCTAAATTGAATAATGTATCCTTATCGTCCGATGCATTTTTCCCATTCAGAGATAACGTAGATCGCGCTAAACAGGTAAAAATCATGATTTATTATTTATGTAGTTGGTAGTTACCTATTACAAAGCAATAAAAATCAAGTTTTTAACGAGCAATATTTACAGAGTGGTGTCAAATACATAATTTGCCCTCAAGGATCGGTCATGGATCAAGCAATTATTGAAGCTTGTAACCAGCACGATATAGTACTAATACACACGGGTTTACGTTTGTTCCACCATTAAAAAAAGATTTAACTTGATACAGTTAAAAAACTTGTATTTTTTTTTATTTCTGAAAAACAAAAAATTTTGAATAAATTTTTATTCATTTTTTAAAAACATTTGTAAAAAAAAAAAAAAAAAAA
>QBDW01001780.1:0-30002 GCA_003261595.1 Maconellicoccus hirsutus
CGCGCTGGTGGCTCCAAAACAGCTCGCCGATGCAATTTTCGGATTCAGCGGGTTCGAATTAGGGGAAAACATTTCTTTCGTGATTTAAAATTATTTTTCGATTTTTTTTTATTTTTTTTTAAATTCTTTATTTTTAACCGAAATTTCGTAATTTTCAAATTTCAAAAATTCGCCAAAAATCGAAAAGTTAACTTGGGCAGCTAAAATTTTGGTTTTGGGGTTTTTTTGACATGCTCTTTTCAAAAATCCAACTCCCGTTCAAATCCGAGCCGGACACCTCGAGAGCTTCCCTTGTCAGGATATCTTCGCTCTACCCACGGAATTTCCACACAATAACCTTCGTTCTTCGAGTTGTAAATTTATGTCAATCCTTTGCTCATCTTTACTCCCACTCACAACCAATAAATCTCGTACAACGACAAATTGCGACGAAACTTAACGAAATGCGCCAAAAAAAAGGTACGCTATCCTCCTACATTTATGATACATTTCGTTGAAACCTCGGGAGTTAAGAAATAAACGAGACGAAAAAGGAGGAAAAAAGCTGACATTAGAAAAGAACTAAAACCTTGTGATCCTTTAGTATACTAAGCTTATACGCCATATACTATATTACCACGTTACAAGTATATGTTTCCAGAATGACGCTAATTGGAGACGGGATATTTCTTCATTTTTAACCATTTCCCTCATCTATAGCGTTGCCGGTTACGAGGGCACGTGGAATTACGTCAAAACGACCTCGCAAAAGCACAAAAAACATCGAACAGCGCCGGATTACGACGTACAGCTTTACGACAATATCCCAAGACCCGCGGTAACCGTAAAATTAAAAACATGCAAAAACACCGAGTAACATTTTACAGTACATTTCTTCAAAAACGTGTTTAATTATCTTGGAAAAAAACACTAAGGAAATTACCATTCGATAATCGCCGATAAATCAAAAAGGGGGAATTTCAACGTTTACACGTCGAACGACGCTATACGCGTCGCCATTACTCGATTTCATATTTCTATCATTCCACGCTAAAAAAAAACTGCCGAGGAAAAGAAACGGTGCTAAATTAAAAAGAGATTAGAAAAAGAGGAGAATAAAAATCGAGAAAAAGTAAAAGGATAAATGTACGTAATCGTTATTAAAAACTATCGCAGACGTCGGCGGGTGCGACGAGACGTGCAAAAAAGCCATAAATTAACGTTTCAAAAGGAAAATCACAAGAAGAGGAGGAAAATACGAGAAAAAAAACGCCGAATGAAAGAAGACAAATGGTATTATTGACGTTATCAGTTTTCGCACGATTTCTTATTTAAATGAGAAAATATTCGCCAACTATAGAATTTTTTTATGAAATTTAAAAAAAAGATCTGTTCGCGTGATAAGAAATGCAATATCTTTCAATATTTTATATTTACTTTTTTTTTCGTTTTTTCCCTTTTTTCATCGATATTACGCGTGTAGAAGTAGAGCGTGGTGTGTAGTTTTTCAATAGAGATGAGAGTTTTGTGTGAAATGTCGTCGTCGTTTTGACGATGACGTGGAATTTTTTTCACGAAGAGACGACGCGACGTTTAGGTCTTTGTTCAATTTTTTTTTTCAGTATGAAATAAAAAAAAAATGTACGAAATTCAAATTCCTTCGCAATTGAAAATTTGGAGAACGTTTAATTTCAAATTCGAGTTATAGACAGTTCAATAAAGTTTACACTAGTTCCAAACTGGACACATTTTTAATACGTAAATCATCAAATCCAGTAGTAAGAAATAAATGAGTGAATAAATAAATAAATAAATAAATAAATAAATAAATAAGAATAAGTAAATAAAAAAAATAAATAGTAATCCTAAAATCAAGGTGTATTTTTTTTTAAATTTCGTCATGTACAGCAACTGAGACTTGAGGTGATTTTTTTTAGAAATTTCAAGCCCGTTACAGAAAGGAATGATAGAAGATTTTGAATTTTTATTGGATTATTGGAAAAGACTTCAATTCCTAATTTGAACGATTTTTGGATTTTTGAAGAAGTCGCCTCAAAAAAATCACGAAACTATAAAACCATATCGCTTGGCAACCCGATCTCGACCACCTCTGTATCAATTCCACCATCACCTTCGAGTAAACCCAAATCAGAGAGAAAGGTAAGACTTTGAATCCGGGCCGTTGAAAATATACCATAAAAAATCAAATTATAAAACCTTCAAGTCGTAAAATTTTATTGCATCTCATTTGAAATATACGCTCCAAAAAATATTCGTTACTATTTTTCATTCGACGGAAAAATCATAAGGGAAACGTTTTTAAAATATTTGTAACATTTTTTCAAGCATATCTTTTATCCTACGGTGTATATTTATGAAAAAAAAACTCGAATACACGACAGGAGCAGGAGGAGCACGCACATTCGCAGGAGGTACGTTGATCTCGCTTTGTATAGTACGGTTCTTATATACTTGAAGGGTTTTGCTAAAGGTTTAGATTTCAATATTGATCGGCCACAGTTCATTTCCCGAGGATTGTCGTAAATCAATTTCACCCTAAAGTACGTCACATCCAGCCTTTAGTCTATACCGAGCAGTTTCCCCAAGGATTTTTATCGCGCCGCATACTCACGCCGCCGAAACGTACGCGCCGGTATTTTCCGCGTTTCGTTCTCCGGCGCGTTCGTATTACATATTTTCCAAGTGTTAAGTTACCCAAAACCCGACGCCACCTTTTTTTCTCCTCGCAGTATCATTTTTATCCAATGTACCAAATCCACGTACACACACTATCGCCTAAACCACGGATCGTATTTTATACGCGCGAATTGAATTTTCCCATCTTGCATCGTCGAACCCGCCGCTCCGGAAATACGTAAAATGGAACACAATACTTGTACCTTCGCAACAGGATATTTTTTCCGCGTTTCGTTTCACCTCGTGCAAGTGGTTGACTTTAACGCCACCCTATAGAAGTGCTCTCGTGTCTCTTCTTAATTAAACGGACACGCGATACTCGAATTTCACAAGACCGCTTCATCAACTCGCTACTTAATACAATATATCGAACTTCTTTCAATTTATTTTCATTATTAATTAAAACGCGTTCCGTATCAAGCTCCGTTTACAAAAGTAGAGAAACTTGAAAACAACTTGTATATTTGATCAACACACGCGAGGGGGTACTTGAGAGGAGGAGGGATGGGTGAAATTTATACAATTAAATATTCCGCCAGTATTCGGAATATTTTTGAAAATTTCTCACGATGAGATTAAGAAATTAAAAAATTAAATAAATTTTACGTTGTGGCCACAAAATCATTAGTGAGGTCTTGCTACGCTTGTTTTTCAATCAATCTATCAAAAATTATCTAATGACTGATTTTTGTATAATAAAAAAAATTAATTTACCAATGAAGTACTTTTGCTCCCCCCCCCTCCCACCCTCAAATTGTATAACTGAATATCGATTTGCTTGAAGAAAAATGCACAGAACAAAAGTCATTCTACATAAAATCCTTTATCATTTTAATAATAACCAATTTTTTGCTTGGAGTCGCATTGTTTCTTAAATTTAGAAATATAATGCCCTTAAAAACATCAAAATCATATTTTTCCAATTTTCTACAAAAACATTTGAAGGATAAAAATACAATTCATATTGAAAAAAAGTTACTCGAAAGTTAATTTGGCATATAACAAAATAAATTTTGAGTGATTTTTGTGAACACCCGACTCCTCCTATCCCCTCAAACCTAAGATATCAATGTGCCAAAATAGTTTCACAATAGAATCTCTTCATTTTTGGTTCATCATGATAATTCACTAAAAGCTGTCTTTGGTACTTCACTATTTAAATTCGTCAAAAACCATAAAAATGTCTTCAAAAATAAAATCAATTTCATATTTTTGCTAAATTTTATGAAAAACGAAATGAGAGTTTTTAAGTAGTTTTCTCATAACTTTCCAAGGAATAACTTGGGCAATTTCTGTTACAAGATTTTTTCGTATAATCGAAATTAAATATTTAGATTAGGAGGGGGAAGGAGAAGGAGTCACGCGAAAATGACCACGAGCCACGATACAAACCTCGCAATAAAACCGTAAAAAAATCCAGCAGAATTAATCATCACACCGAACATCCATCTTCTACTACGAAACCTCGCAACGATTCTTTTTTCAAAGGCGAAAAAGCGCAAAGAAAAACCACAACGAAGTTAATTACGCGTATAATGCATTTTAAAACTGCCACCGTTTAAACGAATAAATTAAAACCTCACCGACACGCCGAAACTGGTTAAAAGCTGACAGATAAAAATAGCACCGCCAAAGAAAAACTTTCTCGTGTATAGAAACGACTAAAAGTGAAGCAAACTTTATTAAATTCGTTACTCTTAATTAACTTGCCAGGATCAAGCTAATTGACAGTTTGATAAAAAGACACAATATAGCTGAATCCTTCTACTCCGGCAACGCTAATATTAACTGTTCATCACAATTAAGCAATTCATTTATATTTTTAAGCCTTCTGCGGCCACCATCGAGGCACGTATCCGGAGGGCCATGTTCGTTGAAAATTATACATAAAAATGCCACCTCATGCCAGAAGCGTAGAAAATCAACATTATCGCTGATAATGAATTTCGTTGCTTTTATACAAAAACGAATGCTTCTTTTAACAAGACCGAGCAACATTTTGCTTGCCCGCCTTCGCATCGGGGCGCCCTCTAAAAAACAATGCTAATTAATGAGCGGTTGTTGTGAAACATCCAAGTCCACTAAATAACCTTTTCTTATCTTCAATCAAAAACCTTTCCTTATGGGGCCGGATTTTACGCTATACATTCTTCCGTTCATGGTTTTCTCAAAACGCCGAACTCGACCGTCGTCCTTTTATTCCTTCATTTACGTCGAATATTTCTGCTACAAATGTACAAACGCACCGACGCACGTCGACGTAAAACCCGACCAAAAACCGAACCCGCAATAGCTAATATAAATCCACCAATCATACGTCAGTTTGGTAAAACTTCTATCCTTTATTTTCGACTTCTCCTATACCGACATGTTCGTCCGACAAAAGCGAAAGTTTGACGTTTATAATTCAACTTTTATTAACAAAATAGTTTCGCCCAATACACACGAATACTCCTTTCGATCCGTCCACCGTCCGCAATAACCAGCTTTCACGTTTTTTGTAATGACATTTCGCCGAAATTTATCATTCGCCTTTCATAATGCGTAGGAAATATTCAGATGTCATTTTCTCCCACGTAACTCTGAAAAGACCCGACGATATGTCTTGTTAGGTTGCAGGAGGGTTGGAGGGGGGATTTTTGAAAAATTGTTTCAATTTATCAGATCAATAGTTCCGGGATTTTGGGTGACGACATCGAAGTGCTTTATTTTTCACATAATCACAGTCCTCGCGCATCTTTCACTTTATTTAAGACACAAAACGTCGAAACCACCTTCAAATTGAGTGGTTTTTTGGAAAGAAACGATTAAAAAACATGAAAAATCAATATTAAAATTTGAAAATGGAATATAAATGATGAAATATCAGAGTCGAAATATCAAAATTAAAACAAAAATATGAAAATCGTATTTAAAAATCGAAATTGTAATATCAAAATTAAAACATTGAAATCGAAATATCACGATCGAAACATCGAAATCGAAATATCACGATCGAAACATCGAAATCGAAATATCGAAATTAAAACATTGAAATCATAATATCAAAATTAAAACATTGAAATCAAAATATCACAATCAAAACATCGAAACCGAAATATCGAAACTAAAACATCGAAATTGACACATCGAAATCGAAATATCGAAATTAAAACATTGAAATCGAAATATCACAATCGAAACATCAAAATCGAAAAATCGAAATTAAAACATTGAAATCATAATATCAAAATTAGAACATTGAAATCGAAATATCACAATCAAAACATCGAAACCGAAATATCGAAACTAAAACATCGAAATTGACACATTGAAATCAAAATATCGAAATTAAAACATTGAAATCGAAATATCACAATCGAAACATCGAAATCGAAAAATCGAAATGAAAACATTGAAATCGAAATATCACAATCGAAACATCAAAACTAAAACATCGAAATTGACACATCGAAATCGTAATATCAATATTAAAACATTAAAATCGAAGTATCACAATTGAAACATCGAAATCGAAACATCGAAATTGACACATCGAAATCGAAATATCAAAATTAAAACATCGAAATCATAATATCAAAATTAAAACATTGAAATCGAAATATCGCAATCGAAACATCGAAATCATAATATCAAAATTAAAACATTGAAATCGAAATATCACAATCGAAACATCGAAACTAAAACATCGAAATTGACACATCGAAATCGTAATATCAATATTAAAACATTAAAATCGAAGTATCACAATTGAAACATCGAAATCGAAACATCGAAATTGACACATCGAAATCGAAATATCAAAATTAAAACATCGAAATCATAATATCAAAATTAAAACATTGAAATCGAAATATCGCAATCGAAACATCGAAATCATAATATCAAAATTAAAACATTGAAATCGAAATATCACAATCGAAACATCGAAACTAAAACATCGAAATTGACACATCGAAATCGTAATATCAATATTAAAACATTAAAATCGAAGTATCACAATTGAAACATCGAAATCGAAACATCAAAATTGAAACATCGAAATCGAAACATCGAAATTGAAACATGAAAATCAAAATACCGAAATGGAAGCAATAAATTGAAACATGAAAACATCGAAGACGTAACATCACCATTGAAACTGAAAAATCAAGACAGAACTATCGAAATACTGTATGTACATTTTTGTGATAATTCGTACATTTCCTCCCCTTTGCTTTCCTTTTCAACTACCCATGAAAATCAAACTGATTAAATACCTTATTTAAATGTAATTCGCAACGACCCAAGACACTACTGCAATTCGACTACACTAACTACACCAAAGAATACCTCATTTACATCACGAAAAACATACGCGACAAATCCTATACTCAATCTCACCCTTACTAAATCTTACCACCATTAACCAGCCACTATTTCTTCAGGCAATTCCAAGTGCTAAAATTAATCACCTCAACGCTGCAACACAACCCACTCCGGTTAAATATTTCTCATCGCTGTCAAAAAAAATCCAGGCTCAAGGCATCTCAGGCGAAAAAGAAGCAAAAAATCAAACACTAAGAAAAAGCACTTGTGATAAAGAAAAACTACCATGTGTAAAGGGACGCCCAAGCATAAGGGTTATAAATCCACCACATAGCTGACCGTATTAGCCAATTTTAGCCTTTACACCCTTTCCTCGCGGCCGTATCATATTACGTGGGCTCGAAAATAAGGATTTGTACTTTTTTCCAAGCCCATCATCTGAAAAAATCGCGTCCACAATTGGATGTTCGCTTTTTAATGGCGAAATAAAGATTAATGTGACATTGAGAGTGTGAAACGAATAAAAAAAAGTTAACCGAGAAAAAGCAACGAAACTATTTAACCCGCCGGAGCCCTAAACCTCGCCTCGATCTCGTACCCGTAAAAATATTCGTTTCTCCCTTCGCGTACACCGTCTTCCCTCAAATCATCTGTGTCACTGCGACGGCGAGAGCTTTTCCGCTCCGCAGTCGGCGGAATACGATCGAGGAAAAGCTTCTAATTTAAATTCTTCCACCTTCTCTCCGTCGTCATTTTAGCTCCTTTTTATAAATAAGATTCCAGCACAGCGACGCGGCTAATGTTACACACTGCGTGACGTAGCGGCTAAACGTGCAACTTTCAAAAACCACCAGAGAATAAGGGTTGCGCAAGTTAAAAGCTTTTTCCCCCGAAAACAACCCAATTGTATTTTCGTTTTATTTACACCATAATTCTATTCTTCGACCTTCGTATAATTATATTCGTGAACGTGGGAAAAAAAAGGAAAAAGAATCACCATTAATCGTACATCCTGAATTTCGAGCCAAAAAACCACCTCACCTGTAGAATGTACACTTCTCAAAAGCCTAAAAAAATTACCAAATATCTTCTCCTCGAAAAACTACACGAATAACTAAATTTCCTAAATTAGAGAAACGAGCATCCAAAAAGTCAAACTTTCGCGAACAAATAAACTAAAAAAATTAAATTACGTTAAGGAAGTAAACATAATTTAAAGAAAAAAAAAATTAAAAACTTCCAGAAAGAAGATAAATTAAAAGAAAAACGAAAGCAAAAAAAGTGGCAAAAACGATGAAAAAAAAAACATAAAAATGTTAACATTTAATTAGTAAACTTGTAGAAAATACGATTAATGTATGAGTATCTAATTAAAGTTCTTTCATTAAAATAATGGAAACTTTTTTCCAAACATCCACACCCTTGAAATCCGCATTATAAATATAATATTACGCTTCATTAGGAAAGGAAACGATCGCAATTAAAATTTTCTTACGGGAATTATAAATGTACACGTTGTATTATTTTGCAACCAACGAATCTAAAAAAAAAAAAATTAAAAAACATTTATTATAAAAATGAGTTGAAGGGAGTTACGAAATGCTGTAATTAAGGTTTTTTGCTACTTTATTTTACTTCTGATGAGAAGTATTTTCGTCGTAAGTTTTATCTACCTTATTATTCATTTCTATTATTTATTTATGCTTTTGACGATTCATTACCCTCGACGTTACGAGAAAGAAAAAATAAAAAAATGGGACAACAACAGGGAACAAATTGAGGAAAAAATGCGATCGTTGTCAACTTAAACAAGCATAAGGGCGAATTTCTCAAGTATAATTTTCTACATCAAAAAAATTATCTTTATGAAAAATAAAAAACAATATCTGGAGAACTTTCTTAATACTCAAATCGCACAGTGCAAATACAAATCGTATAATTTCTATAAATTATCAAAAATTCAAAAAATCAAAAATTCTTGAATACTAAAAGTAAAAAAAATACTTGTAAAATGAGAGAAATGTAGCTTTAAAAAATTAATAAAAAACAAAAATCGAAAATAGTCAAAAAAATAAACAACGATACACATTATATGCATACTGATGACGTCATTAAATTCTAGTGTGGTACATGGCTGAACCAAAATTTGCTTATAGCGTCACCAAATTGTGAAAATTTTCAAATTTTGGAAAACATTCTTAATACTTCAGTTAGATAGGGCTATAGTTGCTAAAAATTAGCAAGAAATCTAAGGAAAATTTAGAAAAATTAAAATAAAAGACAAAAAAATATCGAAAAATAATAAAAAATTCCTAAAAACAAAAAAAAGAAAAAAACACTTGAAAAATAAGAGGAAAATTGCTTAGAAAAATTAATTAAAAAAATCAAAATGAAAAAGTAGTCGAAAAAATTATGAAAAAGTCTAAAAAAAGTATTTTAAACTACCTAATAAAAAAATAATAAACAACACACATTAAATACATACTTACTGATGACGTCATCTAATTCCAGTGCCGGACATACGAAACCAAAATTTACTCATGACGTCACCAAATAGCGAAAATTTTCAATTCCACCCTTTCAATTAGTACACTCCCCACGCGGCATTATCAAAACAACCCCATTAATAATTACAACACACCCTTTGTTCTCGAACACGAAACTCACTCATGGGTATCATTACCGAGCCTCCTCGATCTTCTTCTTCGCGCCCTCTGACATCTAAAAAGCTCTAATCCGAGCTAAAAAGAATTGGCAATAGGAATAATTTTGCGACTTAGGTGATATTCTTCGCCATGTGAAAAATTTCAGTACTTCATTAATCATCGATGTTCCTCGAACGTTGTCGTCGCGCTTCACACGATGAAAATAATTAAAATTCACCCCAAACTCGGTAAACAAAAGCCCTTGGTGTTATGAATGTTTCATAAGTTCAACATCAAAAAGTATCGCGAAAAAAACCACAACAGACGATTACATAACGAGAAATTAATGATGCACGAAAGAGATCAGCACACCCAAAGTAAATATATCCTTATGTTTGGAATAATATTTTAATAATTTATTCGCGCGACATATTCTTCGCCGCATTTTCCTCGTTTTTACGTTTCGTGGAGGAAAAAAAAAACGCGAAAAATTATAAGATTTTGAAAAACACTCTTTCACACCGCACTCCTCATCTTGCGCGAGGCTCTCGCTCGTTATATGTAAAAAGCTGCTCCGGCTTCGGCGTAATTACGAGCGTGAAAAATTCGCAAATTAATGGACATATGGCGCGCGGCGACGTTTAAACTTTCCGTATAAAAAGCATTAATTCAAATTCGCCGCAGTCGTATCGGCGAATAAATAAAATTTATGGCCGGCATTACAAAGCACTTATGATGAATTCTAATTTTATGGGAGGGACTATAAATAATGCGATTGCCGTTGTCTAACGTCAATAAAGTCAAATGAATGGGGGTCATTAGAAAAGGCGAGTTTTGCGGTAGGCCAATGTAAAGCTGTTGCGCGATACAGCCTCGAATAGCGTTCTCCACCCAGCCACACCACCAAATCCCAAACAAGATGAAAAAATATACGCCATGTCGTCTCAACGTGAAACCCCTCATGCGAAATCTCTCCTTTTAAGCTTTTTTATCATATCCATTTTTCGCATCTTATTGTTCACCTCTTCCTTTCCCTCTTCTAACTCGAGCTCATCTTCATCCTAATAATACAAACTGTAAACGAATATCTTTCGTGATTTTTGTGGCCTCGTTCAAAAGCCCATTTAAGTGACCTCTATATATACAAAACCCTTTTTTTTTTCGCTCCGGCACCCGGTGTTTATACCACACTCGGGCTAAATTTGGTACATAAGCCAACCGCGCTGCCAGGCCGGACCGCAAGTAGATACAAAAAAGCGATAAACGCGCCCAGAACTGCTGCTGCGATTTTCTTTATTATATCGTCTTAATTCTACCATAAATTGGTACTTGATGAAATTTATGGCCTTTGTGCGCAATACTCGCGCCGTGAACAAATATGACGACTTTATTTCCGTAGTTTTTTTCTTCTCTCCCAACTCGTCGTTTCGTATAATTCCAAGAAAAGCTGCCTTTTTCATGTCTAAACGCGTTATTTACGGAAATGGCGTAATTTAGATAAGATTACCGTGGTAATTTGGCGCAAAAATCTGCGCGAGAGGGAAAAGAATGCCATTTAAAATGTACCGTATGAGTTTTCCAGGCGTTTTTACGCCGCTTAACGATTTATTATCTGCGAGAAAATTGTAAACGAAGTTTTGATGCAATGATTTCGAAATAGCTTCAAGAGGTGAATAGAGGGTGGGGGTGCCAAATATTACGATTTGCCGATCGAACAAAAATGAACAAGCATATAGTTCAAATAACGTTAAAATTGATGCATAATTTATAAATTGTTTTTAAAAAAATAATGAATAAAAAATATTACTCAAGTGATGCTCCATTTATCATTCTGAAATAGTTAGTATAATTATGTAATTCTTTCCATAATTATTTCATGAAATAAATTCACCATAAGTATAATATCAAATATGACCTCGGTTAATGAAGTAATTAGGTAGTGCTTTCGCGAATAAGAAAATTGCCTATTTCCTTCAGGACAAACGACAAAGAATACTCCAGAAACATACTTTCATTCTCAATAATTATTAAAAAGGATTTCCACAGTTACGATTCGAATACGTAGTTCGAAAATTTAAAAATATTTATCATTGTTCACAAAGCACATAACTCGAAACATCTAATTACGACGTTCATACCATGTCGATTGTCGAAGTATGTCGTGGTTATTCGAAGCTCCCAATCTCTCATTATTTCCTTCTTTTGCTAGTCAATTCGCAAATTTCATCAAGTTCAGCTTTCGCGATTCAAGTTATTACATGTCATCAATTAATTACGAGTACATCGAACCTACGATTCGTGATGTTATTAATTTTTTCTCAACACGTGGGCGCATGTTGTTTTAATTCAACAAAGCCAGTGATTCCGTGACCTTGACTAATTAAAAGTATCATTCAAGACCCATCGTAAAGCTTCGGGTAATTCGGACACGCAAATGAGTACCAGGAAAGAACGAAGTATTTGTTCGAAAAACTTCGTAACATACTTATTATCTCCAAATAAAAAATATATGCAAATAGATTTTAACTCGTAAAATGCAAATACAGCGTGTAAAAATGAACATAAAATTACTTACAATTGCAGTTACTACTCACGAACGCAAAAATTCTAATTATAAAGAACCGGTTCTTCAAGAATAGTTGATTCGCCCTTCTCCGGGATTTTTGTTTCAATGCTAGAAATTGGTAAAAATGGACGAGAAAATATTTCAAAAAAAATTTTTCATTGATCATCATCCGAGGAAGGGGGCAAAAGGGATGTGACCTCTGTAAAGTATAATTTTTAGGCATAATTTTTCTTGTCTTTGATCATTTTCAACCAAATGGGTTGAAATGTTGATAAAAGGTGAAGATTGTATACTAAAAAAAACCTATTTTTACTAAAATTTCTTACCTACGTTACCCCCTCCTCCCTCCGGCATATTTTACAACTTTCTATTAAGACTACTTCCCCCTTTAAAAGTTGTTTGGACGTTTAATCAACCAGATATATATATATATATTTAGCATATCTGAAAGCAATTCGTAAATTTTATACAAGTCGTAAATCATTATTTTTTTAATCTGGGAACATATGACCTCATAAAAACTAGGAAAAAAAGGTTTTCAATTATTCACCTTTCATTTGGCCATGAAAAAGGCTCCAAAAAACGATATTTATGGGGTTTACCTATGCACGACATACGATCTTAGTTCCATAATTACTTCAAATCACAAATTACTTTCATCCCCCTCCTACCTCGATAAAATAACACCCACTACCAAACTACCCCAAATTCCTAACACTTCCGACACAACTCACCCCATCGCCTTAAACTTCACTCGAACGTGTTTCCTCACCATCGCGATAAAAATCGCCAACTTTACAAACTCCACGGTCATCCTTTCGGCTACGATTAAAATATTCAATCCTGCGAAGCGTCGGATCTTTGAAAAGTCAACAAAACGCCAGATTGTCGTAAACTTTTGCGAATCCGCCTACGGAAAATTTCCAATTATTTTGCAAAACTACCGGCCAATTTACACTACTAATTAAATCGCCGAAAAGTTAGTAGCCTCGCAGCACGAAATGCTTTTCACACGCAGATACACCGAAATACGCTGAATCGGTATAAAATCTACGTTAACCCGAGAGATACTGTGTACAATATGAATTTGCGGTATTCTGCCCTTTTCTGCGCCGAACGTAAATAAATGATAATTAAAACAAATACTCGCTTATACGCCACATGCCAAAAGATTACTAAATTTCATATTCCAATTACCTGAAACACACAGACAAAAATACAAATATTTAATATTCGGCTCGACCTTAACAAAGCTATATTTTATCATAAAGGTAAACCAATAATAATAACGTATATGGAACAATATGTAACCAAGTACTCTCGAGACGCTTAAATTTTCTATTCGTTTGACCAAAGACTTAACAAACATGAATACACGTTGAAAAAAAACAAACCCTCGTGCACAGGAAAAAAAACCCCGACTTAAAAACTTAATTCTCCGTTTCGCTAACAACCCTCATCTTTTATTTCACGTAAAAAAGGAAAAATATGAAAAAAATGCACACCGAAGCAAATATCTGCGCGGATGAAAATTTCAAATATGCGGATATCCGTTGTTATGTGTGGCGGATATCCGTATAATAGTACTTTTAATTCCAATATATCATCGAGCTTTGAAAAATCTTGAAATATCGACATTTTCATAACATCTAATATTTTTCTTCTCTCGACACTGATAATTTACACGCTTCGCTTGATATTCAATTTATCGGCGGATTTACGTCGTATATAACGAGACCTTCTCTCTGCGACCGTATATTGTTTAGATCGCTGTATCGCGTATATGTAATAAAATCTCCGGCTATGTGTCGTCGTGTATTGTTTCCTCGTATATTAAAAAATCATCTTCGCCGACACCTTCGATAACCCTGACACCCCGCGTTATCATCGCGTTTTCGCTCTAATATCCAACTTACAACTTATTCGGTATAACGGATTCGTATCGTCCTACACATTTCCACGTTCGTAGGAAATTTTTCGTTTTCAATTGAACGAAGAAAATCTCGCAAATTCGTAAAGCCCCGAAGGCTACTCAACAGACGAGTCTTGAGTTTTAAGGGTGAATAAACGGCAAAATTTCATAATAATGAAAATCACTCGATTTTTCCGAAATAGAAAACAAAGAAGTGAAAATAAAGATAAATTTTTCGAACGCGAGAGAAAGAGGCTGGTCATTTCTTCGATATGATTTTCAAAATTGATCGAAATTGAATGAAGAATTCAACAAGAATATGTATTAATACGAGGGTAGGCTGAAAAGTAATGCACATACGTTTCTAGAACGTGAACTAAAAAAAATAGTAAGATCGGACGAAAAGCAAATTAAAGTACGATTCTTAAGCTTCAAAATGATTTATTCACTTTTTGGTTTAGTCGTCGTTGAGGCAGAGATATTCCCTTCGATATGTAACAAGTTTTTTTCCTCCATCACTGAACAATTTTTCAGGCTTTTCTTAACCCTAAAACTTCCTAGCGACGTTCAACTCATTGTCTGTGGTGTAATGATCACCCTTGAGGTGTCTCTTGAGTGGAGGAAAAAGTAAACATCACAGGGCGCATAGCTGGGGGAGTGAGGAGGGTGTGGAATCGGTTCAAAATTCAGCTTTCTTGCTGCCTTCTCAGTTGCACGCGAGATGTGAGGACGAGCGTCGCCACATCTCAAAATTATTGGTTCGAGGCAGCCCCTAACATGATAAACTCGACTTTGGAGGTGTTTAACTCTCTATCTGATGAGAAGAATGTGATAATCGACGATTTTGCGATGGGTATCGTCTGTGACAGTGATCAGACATTCGCTAAGCGTGTCATCCTCAAATATGGCTTTCCCAGGATCGGAATCGCAAAATTTTGTCACCCAACAATTGATAGTAGACCCATCAAGAACATCTTCACCGTAAATAGCCTTTAAACGATAATGAATTTCGATTCGAGAAATTTTTTCACAAGTTGAAATTTCGATTACAGAATTCTCGTTGACATAACAGAAGAACACACCTTCATGTTTACGCTGCTCAAACCCGATTGAATGTATGCAAGGACTTAAAAGTTTGTATGCTTGCAGAGGAGGAATTTCCCTTTTAAATGCCACCAAGCGCACTTTTGTAGCTCATTTTGTTCGCATTTTACAAGCATGTGTGCATTACTTTTCAGCCTACCCTCGTATATTACATCTTGGGCTTGTATTAATTATCACATATCTGGGCCAAGGAGCAAAACCTTTGAGCAAAAAGGAACAAAGTAAGGCATTTGGCAGAGACGAAACAACAGCATCTTTAATCATTTTTTTAATAGAAATATATAAATCTCCAATAAGTAGAAGTATTCGATTCACATACATACAGGGTGTTCCATAAGTAAAGCCCTGCGCCCCAACTAGTAATACTATTACTTGTTTTACACACGTGTAGGTTGAATTGCCTAAACTCTGGTATAAAGGAACAAAATAATCAAACAATCATACTTTCCATTGGATTTTGTCACATTTGTTGCAAAAAAATGTACAAATTTGAAAAAATTTAATTTTGAAGTTTTTGAATTTTATGGAATTTGTAATTTTGTAAACCTCATAAGTTCTCTTTTTTCTGTATAAAAATTTTTCAAATAATTTTTCAGGGAATTTCTTAAATTTTACAAAACAAATTATTTCACATAGCTCAAATTTTAAAAGGAAATTTAATTCAAATAACATTTCTAAGAGCACAAGGTATGACTTCATCGTACACATCTCAGTTTATGGCATCATCAAATGATTTGTATCAAGGAAAACGCGACTGATACGTCATTAATCTATTGTAACTGCAATGATGACGTCATCAAAACTTCAAAGCAAATTTTCAACAAATAATGAATTTAGTAATGAACTTGTTCTTAAAGATTTTCCAAAGATTTTCTCTGGATCTTCTCCCCTCCCCTCTCCGACCACATATATTTTTCATGAATTTTCCAAATAACGGTTATTTTCACTGACAAATGGCCTCCAATATTTCACCTCAAAACGACGATCACCTCAGCTACTCCCTTCCGTGACACCTTTGTTCGCTCGTCACATCACTCTTCACGACCATCGCCTCACCAGAGGAAACTACCTCCTTTTCCCCTCGAGCCATCACCTAGCAAAACGCTATTTACGCTTGACGAATTCTCAAACACCCTCGACTGCACTTCGGAAGCGTTAAAAGGACTCGTACGGATGAAGGAGCCGCCTTATCCTTAATTTATTATCGTTGATTCGTCCACGCGACGCCCCTGTAAATTTAAATCGTGCGCGAAATACTTGCTGAACTATTTCATCAAAATACCCCCTCCCCCCCATATCCCAACACCCATACAACTACACCAAACATATCGTAAATCATCATCGTTCCCGCGCAAAACCGACGACGAAGAATTTGCGGTATCTGTATACCTCGTTCCCGCACACATACACGACCTCTAACCAGCCATTATTTCGGTAAATATCGTTCTCGAATACACAAACGAACTCCAAAACCGAATAATCAACTTTGTCGACCAACGAATCGCACACAAAACGAGCAATTAAACATTTTTCCCCAAAACTTCCACCGAAGCTGAGACAAATCTGCGCCATTGTATTCTCAACTTCACCTTCCTTTCGCATTCCGAATACTTAACTTGTTGAACAATACACGAAACTCGTCTTTGGAAATACTTCACATCTCGTCGTCTGAAAAAAAGACTCTACGCTGTGAACCGTCCAAGTCGCTGCGGGAAATTTACGCCGTAATTCAACGCTAAATTTTGCAAACAGGCAAGCAGCTCTCTACATTCTCGAACAATACACGTCGCGTAATTATCGAAAACTTTATTGGCTTTTGTGTATAGAAATAAGCATTAAGGCAATGCCGAAAGGTAATTTCGCGTTAATTGAATGGCATTTTAACCGCGCTTACGTCATGTGCCTTTGCGCTCTTCTCATTCTCTTTATTCCTTTTTCCCTCCTCGTCTATGTAACCGCACATTGAGCAAATTCGTGAATAGCTACGTACTTCTAGTTACCGTCCTCTCTAGCCATCGCCGCCGCAGGTAATTAATACGTTTCGAAATAGCCTATTTCCAAAATTACCTATACCGAGGCCCGATTCAGCGCCACGATTTATTATCTTCAACAATCTCTATGTGTATAGTGCACTTCAATAGTACGCTAAACTAATGACTTATACTGCTACTTATTTCTCCGCAATTCTCGACCATTCGCGTACCTTAATTACCAACCCAGTTCCACTTACAAATGAACACTATACCTTCCATTATGTTAATCCATTTTTCAATGAACGTTAAACTAGAGTACCTCGTTGGAAATTGATTTTTCATTTAATTAATGTCGTAGTATCGTCTTCGTGAAACGAATTTCACCTATACTCTCCCCTCTCCTTCTTCTTCACGTATCAAATTATTTGATACCAAGAAAAAACTATGCCGGCAAATTCAACTAGAAGTATTATTTCCGTCTTTTATGCCAAATTTTTCAAGCTCCTTCTGAGGTGGGGGGGAGGGTGAACGGGGGGAAAAGTAGGAGAAAATTGTAAATACAAGAGTTATACAGGGTGTTTCGCAACTAGTAGATCGCCTTCAAACCCACGATGCAGCAACTGAAACTATATAAGTATATGCATGTTTGCCGATCTTGACTTTTGAAAGGGGCAAAGTTATGCTCTTAAACTTGTTTTTTTGAAACGTCGAAACTCTCAGTTGATGATGAAGATTGACAAAATTTGCTAATTGTGAGAATTTTTCAGTAGATTATCTTAAATCCTACGAAATTAGTCATGTCTGTGTTTCGTCTAACTCTAAAATTCAAGGAGCTATAACCATTTAAAATTTAGCAGCTAATAAAAATTGGAAAATAGTTCATTATCAACTGAGTGGAAACGTTTTGAAAAAAACAACCATCTTATGAGCATAACCTTGCCCCTTTCAAAAGTTAAGGTTGGCAACACGCATGCACTTGTATAGTATAAGTAGCTGCATCATAGATTTGGAGGTGGTGCACTGGTTACAGAACACCCTGTACGTAGTAAAGCCAAAAAAATTTTTTTTTCATATTTCCACACTTGTTCGAGTGATTAAAAAAATAATAATTTTTGGATACCCTTTATGTAAGCAAATTTTCTGGACCAGGGGTCAATTTAAGGTGAAAATCGTTGAGACAGAAGTTGTAGAAAATTAAGAGAAGAATAATTTTAAATGATTTTTTTTCGAATCTCTTCAAATTTTTGAAATATCTGACATAAAAGTAAAAAACTCAACGACGCTCATTTCCATAACATCGGTTCAAAAACCTCGTTTAATTTTGAATACAAAATTCCACTCTACAAGCCTCACCCTTCCTTCGTCTCCGCTTATAACTCACGAATAGGAACTACCATAAATAACCTACTTATTAAGCCATTCGATATCCCTTCCAGAAAAAATCCAACTCTGCGCTTTCAAAACATGAAATAAAATCGGTGGTAAAAACTCGAAAATACATGTCGAATAAACTTAATTACGCCACGAAATCATAATTTTTTCATCGAAATACGACTATTGTACTATTTCATAGGGGTTGGTATGACGTATATGGAAATATTATCTAGCCCGCCATAGACATCGTGTCGATTTCGGAAACAAACTGTAAAACAGAGAAAAAAATACCGCAGCCTATGTATGCATGTGGTAGTAATACGCTCGACATAATAACACGATTATCGCTCCGACATTCGAATCATATTAGAACACAAAGATTTCCCTCTTTCACGGGAAATAATAAACAAACGCGACTGCGGAAATGGGAAAAAAATCCTAAAAAGATAAATACGTCGGCGAAAATTCGAAAAAAAGGAACAAGCTACAAAACTGTACATTTTAAAATATCAGCCTTTCGAAAATCTATCGATGTACCCTTCGGCGAGAACGTATAATGCATGCGAGCAAAAAAAAAATCTCTATATACTCCTAGCTAATAGATACACCCAAGGGCAGGGGACGGGTGCGTATGTGTGCAAAAATGATATAATGGACTCGAACAAACGTTTAGTGTATCTTTTGAGGAAGCGACGCGACGTACGAATGGGAACCCAGGCAAAAAGAAATTCTTTTTTTCACCACGAAGGAAGGGTACGAGAGCAAAACGAGAAAAACTTTAATAGCGAAATGATTTATCGCCGTGTTAGTGCAGCTTATAGTATTTCGGGTTAAAATGTACTTTTTTTAATTTACTAATGCGTTAATACATAGAAAAGCTTTCCGCTGTAGTCGCGCATATTATTCCAGAGCTCCGCTGACCGCGTCCGAAATACCGAAAAAAACCTCAACTTGGCCAACAAAGTTGCTGCCGTAGCCGTAGTGACCCTTCGTTGCGTTCTAGTTGGAAGGGGGAATTTCGTAAGTGTACAATCGTGCATAAATATACGAGTTACAGAATTTATTAAAATTAGAAACAAAATGAAAATAACGACGTAGATGAAGGTTGTTCAATTTCACGATGTAAGATTTTGAGATTATTTCGTTTCAATTTTACTTTTCAGGGTTCTTATTGCTCTTCAATAAATTGGTCTGGCAAGGAATACTAAATTACCGCGTTATACCACCAAAATTACCGTAAATACGTACGACACTAGTACCTAGTTTAAATGAAAATACATGATTTTTCAAATACCACCATTCCATTCACAACCCGAAAACAACTACTAAACGAAACAATCACCCGAGAAAATCACGTTAAATATACTCGCGACTTTTTCCTCTTATTGAAATAACTTCACGACATCTTACGTACATACAAAACCTCTTACATATACTTAAAAATCAAAGAACCCCTCCTCTTCCTATCTCACAACCAAAACACCACCGTGAAAACCCCTCCGCATAACAATGCTCGTTTCGACCAAGAACAAAGAATAAAAATAACTATCAACAAACGGATACGTTCTCGGGATGTGATAAAAATCGTGAAAAATCCGAGAAAAAGGCGAGAAAGATAGAACACGATATAGAATCAAGATACCGGGGGGGTTATTACTCGTCTGAACAACCACTCGCTAATACTGCAAGCCGTTGCACGGGTAACGTCAAATTAGTTTCGCGTAAGTCGTGCCGGAAGTTTTCGGGGCTGAAATGGATTTTTCAAAGGTTTGAAAATTGTGTTCACGGGTTACACCGCAACCTCGTATAACGCAGATGTCTAATAATATCCAATTGTCACGACATAAAACCATTTTTATAGAATCTAACGAGGTTCTCGCGATTCCACGTATAAATGTTACACGCCTGCACACAAACACACTCGATTACCAGTTTTTCGAAAAACGCACGTAAAAAAAGCAAAACTCTCGACGAATGCAACGAGTTTCGCATTTATTAGCACTTGGATTCTAATTTGATTGTTTTTCGTGGAAAAATTACGTATGCCAAGGCGTGGCTAATTTACATGATGGGCGAATTTCCTTGATATACTTTGAAATTAATAGAAAAAAACATGTACGCGAAGTTTTGACTTCAAATTAACGAGTATTTTTTGAAATGTATAAATATAGTAGATATCCTGTTTTATAGTACTTTACATGTATCTTTTAAATAGGCAAACATGTATTTACGGTGGGGCAGAGGGGGGTTAAGCCCAAGGGTGCAAAATTTGGAAGTGGCAAAAAAAATGAAAAATTAACAAACAATAAAATTAGCACAAATTTTGACAAACAAAAAATAAAAAAAATAAAAATTGTGTCACAATTGTTTAGCAAAATTTTAAAATAAAAAAAATAAAACAAATTTTGAAAAATATAAAGAAAAATGGAAAATTGTAGGCTACTCGAAAACTTTTCAAATTGAAAAAAGTGCAATTAAAACGAATTTTGAAAAATCAAAAATTTAAAAATTAAAAATTGTGCCTCAAAAAATTTTAAAAAGTTGAAAAAAGTACAATAAACACGAATTTTGAAAAACAAAAAAATTAAAAAATTGAAAATTATGCCTTAAAAAATTTTTAAAAATCGAAAAATTGTACTTCAAACAATTAAACAAAGTACAATAAAAACAAATTTTGAAGAAAAAAAATCCAAGAATTGAAAACTATCCCTCAAAAAATTCACAAATACACGTTAAAACTTTTAAAAATGCATTTCTTGATTTCAAGTAAAAATTATGTCAATTATATTACAACCGTACAAAAAAAATGGCAGGTAATAGTAACTTCTTGATAAATTTTCTCACCAAAATGGATATCAAATGACTTAATATGCTGTTTTTTTCTAAATCTCGTTTTAAAGCTTAAAATTCACAATAACTCGGTAAATTCACTAACTAGACGGAATTTGCGCATAACTAATACATTAGAATTAAAAATTTTTCTATTAAAAAACTCAAATAAAATTTGCACTTAAATTCATTTTCAAATGGAGACATCACATGTAAAAGTCGCAGATAAAATTTTCAAAAAATTCAACACTTCAATTTCAATTTTCACAATAGCATTGCATTTCATAACTCCCAGGATGGAAATCCACTCAACCCTTGCCAATTTAGTTCACGTATCGACGGTATAATATCCTAGGCCAATACACGTAAACACGATCGAAAAAATTACACCTAGTAATTTACTCCCGAACTAGGAAAAATTCCATCTTAAATAATTCACAATACGATAAAAATAAACCTCCGACACGATATCGTTTAACGAACAGCAAAATAGAAAAAATTACCACGTAGAACTCTTCGCAAGCGTCGCGATGCGAATTTCTGGAAATTATTTATCGTTCGTTAATTTTATTCTGAAAAACACCTTTAGCAGGAAAAGCTTGTGCTAGTTTCTTTTAATTTATATTAAGATACTGGTGCAGATGGTTGCCAGAGAATTACCATATTATAAGAGATTCGAGCAAATCGATGGACGAGAAACGCGGCGCGCAGCGTTCCAGCTACAAATGAAAAGCTACTAAAGAAAATTGCCGAAGAAGGAGAAACTGTAATTAGCGAGTTTTAGTAACGCGACGCTTTTGTAAGTCTGAGGGATCTGAGTCTTAATTTAAAGATGTGAAACAGACGGAAGAGGTTAGGTCCCTTAATGAACTTCAGAAACATGAAATTACCGGAGTGAAAGAAGATACTACTATAGGCGAAAGTATATGCCCCTGCTTTTGTACCCGATTACGTTAAATTTTTTTTTTATTTCGCTTACTCATTTACACTGAGCGTTAATTAACTGATTCCGTCTTCTTTTTCGTCATTTTTTTCCCTCTTTCTTACATCTCGTTTCTTCGTGTGCGAGCTTTTTTTTCTCCTTTCTTATTCGTCTCTCGTAATAATTATCATTTTTCGCATCCCCCTTTAAATCTCTCTTTTCCAAAGTGTAAACGTATAAAAACCAGGCAATTCAGAAATACGCACCTTGAAAAAAAAATTATATTTGATAAAATTAAGGAAAAGAAAGGCAACCCCTACAAGTCGTACCAGCCACACTAATAAAAATCACAAATCCTCGAATGCGAAATTTTGGTACTAAGTGTTTTCCTCTTTTTTTCCCGCTGTATTCGAAATTCGTTGTATATTCGAACGAACTTAATTCGAAATGCCGAGGGTAGCATTGTTATTTGAAATTCATTTCAAAAGATTAACTGTCGTACATACACCAGAAGGTGCTTTTATCGCCTTACAAAAAATGTACATGAATTTTTAAGGCGACGAATAAACAGCATTTTTCCACTTCTAATCGCGTCTCTCTTTCTTCGCATACGCCGAAATAAAAAACCTGAAAAAAATATGCACTATACTTTTCCTCAGCATTTTTTGCACCAGCAGCCAATTAATACAACAAATGAAAAAATACACCGGAGCGCGATTTTATTTTTTCATTCGTGTAACATTTTATTCAGGTGCTCCTGCATCTTTTCGTATTCGCGTTTCTCGCTTTCTCTCTTCATCTTGTTTCATTTTGTTCGACAATAAAGAAGAACACGCTTTTGTGTCGTTTTGTTTTATAATTTTCGCGTTAATAATTTTTCATCGTTTTTCTCATCGTTTTCTTCGCGTACACACTTCAAATACCTTTCGAGAGTAATAAAATTTTACATTTTCCAACGTTTCGTTCGCGCTTCGCCGAAAACACCAAACGGTGAGATGGCAATTTGATGGAAATTTTAATTATTCTCTCGCGGTTTTTTTCAACGTTCGTAGCCGTTTCGAATGTTATTTCAAAATTAACGAGAAATTACCAGGTAAAATATATTTTTTATTCTAATTCGAGAAAGTAAGTTCAAGAACGCGAATTATTTAATTTTTCGAAAACAGTTCGTTTTATTGAAAACAGAAAAAATTGAAGCTTTTGTCAAATAAAACTGAAAAATGCGGGATTCATTTGATAAAGAAATGAAAAAATCAACTTTCACCTGAAAATAATTAATTTTAGAGAAGAAAAACAAAAAATCCTAAAATGTGATTTTTAAAACAAAATGAATAATAAAAATTATCTTTCAAAGTAACCTCGTATTACCAAAATCACCCCAATGTCATTGTAACGATTGCAAAATCGATTAAATTTACCGTTTCCTCTTCCCTTTCCCTTCTTCCGCTACTTCCTCTTCACTTTTCTCCATCCCTATGATTTTTTCCAAAATCCGTACCATAACTTGAGCCAATTTTATACCATTCCTCATCGGCATCAGCTCACCTCATCATATCTCTTATCTTGAGTAAACATCATCCAAGCTCGACTATGTGTATGTAACGCATCAGCTGCAACGGAAAATTATCTATTCACGAGCGTACACGAATTTAATAAAAGATGAACAAGATAAATACACCATAAAAAGTAAATTTTCGCCTTCGAGGAACATCTCGACGAAAATTTCATTAAATTTAAAGCAAATGCTTTGAAATTTTCTCGCTAAAAAAAATTTTCTTCTCTTTGTAACAAAAAATTAACATCTTCGAAAAGTCGAATAAAGCTTGTAAAAAGTCATACAAGCGAGTATAAACCTTGAAAAAAAAAAATCCACTCCTACGTTCGTTACCTCTGTGCCACATCAAATACGTATTTCGATTTCTTCGTCAATTCTACGCAGACTATTTGGTATTTTTTACCTCCTACACGTTTGACCCGTCAAACTCCCATTTGAGAATGAAACTTGGAAAAACTCATCCATTTGGGGCTTAACAAGAAGAAATTCCGTGGAGGGGATTTAAAAAGTTGAATTTTTCGGAGATGTAGAAGCCTTGAAAGCATTATGTGTATAGCTAAACATGACATTTACGAAGAATCTCGTAATGTATTTATAATCGATTACTTTACCTTGTGCTTTGGTATCTTTGCTTTTTGATATTACGAAAATACACAGAAGAAAACAACGATACAGGTAGCACCACCGTAAACAAGTAACAACTACATTTTAGGTATTGATTGCGATGTAATAACCACGTTAAATTACCACGCATATATCTTTTTCTTCGATATACGAACAATTCGCCCATTATACAATTACCTACATAACATCACGATAAAACGATTCACCGATAATCATTACATTTAGTAAATTACAGCACACCGTCGAAGAAAATTTTCGGTAATTTTTCGCCTCCACACAAGCCACGTACCAGTTTTCGTGTTAGAAATGCATAAAACCAAGACGTACCTGTTTGGAAGAACCCCATCGTACCTTACCCCGGACAACTTTGAGTATCACTGTTTCAATTAACTAGAAACGAACGATTGGCCGAGGAAGTGTTACAGTGTTATAACCATTAAAGTAAAGCGAATAATCTCAACCAAATTCAATATAATCGACGTAAATGCTTCGCTTATGTGGCAGCCATTGGTGAGAGAAATCGCGGAGAAAACTTTTCAAAGCTTTAAAAAGTAAAAACTTTCAAGCTATTATGTAAAACTTTTTCTCGCATGTTCGATGATTTCTCCTCTCTTTCTACTTTTTCGCGTTTTTTTTTAAATGGACGAATATTTTTTGTCGCATATTTTCGTTAAAACGAACAAAAATATAAAATTACTCGCTTTACGAGTTGAAAAGTTGTAAAATTTGAATTAGCTATACGCGAACGAATTAATAAAAAAGATCGACTTTGTTACTGTTTGATTCCTTCTTTGCCTTTTCGCCGGATGTCTCCGAGTCCATGAATAATTTATCGTTTCCTTTTTAATTTTCGCCAAAGAACTGAAAATCACCTCCGTCAAATGATCGTAAAAACGTGATAATTTCCGCGACACCTTTTTCCACCCCTTTCGCTTCACCCCGCCACGACTATTTCTCGCCTGTCCACTTCACGTCGTGCACAAAACGCTCGTAAAAATTTCAAATCCACAACTTCGCCATGCTTTGTAATTTATATCTCGACCGTTACGAACATCGTCGTCAAAAAAACCCAAAAAGTCCTATCGATTTCCCAAAACCCCTTTAATCTCGGTTCGCGATGAACTTAATACGAGTTTGTTACAGAGCAGAAAAACCCTTCATCTCGTCGGTAATCGAATTAACATTGTAATTACGCTTAATTACTCGTATTCCATCGGTGTTAACCGCCATTATGTGAAGCTTTCGAAGTAAAAATTTACCCTGGTTTTTTCCCAACTCTTCCGTTCTCTTTTATATTAAACTCGTTATATTTTCTCATCGTCGAAAAAAAAAATTTGCATAGTTAATTCGAAAATGCATAATTTGACGAAAAATTTTTTTCAGCTCGTCGAAAAGACCCTGTTGTATTAAGAATTACCCTGGTCGAGGGCGCAAAAAAAACTATATAAATTACAATTTTAATTGACTACGCTTTATTTTCCCTCGGGTGCGGTATTAATCGGCAGAAAATGAACTGTGCTCATTTCGTCGACTGATGAAAAATCATTTTTTTAAACGTTTCTTTCCTTTTTTTTTTTCACTTTGCTAGGGGTCGTTATTTTGGCGAATTTTTTATCGTGTAATTTCATATTTTATGCAAAAGTTCACTACGTATTTATACTTTGATGGGGAAAAAAGTCGCAAAAAAATTGAATACTTGAAAAACACCGTAACCGGTGTAATTTCGAATTCGACTAATATATGGAAATTTATGCGTCACTAAAATATCACTGCATACTCAATAGTGATTTTCCACACATGATTCGCGGTTACTTTTCTGCAATTCATGTTCCGCGGCTGGACCACGAGTCCACGATACGCGTTCTTCGAATTCGCTCCATGTGGAAATCCAAACTAAAGCATACCTGGCGTCTCTGAATCAATTTTTTCCCACAATAATGACCTCAAGAACAATTAAAGTCTAGTACAACCAGAAAGGCGACGATGCGTGCGAAATGAATACGTCATACGTTGATGTAAGTATTTGTAATCGTAATCAACCAACCATGTTGGCTCTTCATCAATATTCCCGCTACTTCATGTTCGTCGGTAGATACGTCATACATTGAACAAAAAAACACATCATTAAAGTAAGTATTACTGGTAATTCGCCGTCATCGTGAACCACCGAGCCGATAGTTATGGTCATCGATAAAAAACTGTTTACGTTCGGTGTATTATTCAAGCGCGGTGCATTTTACCAGATGTTCGGGTAATTTAACGAGATTGTTCTAATTCGCGTTTGGTTTCGCCGGTGTTCGTGCTTCTTTTGATTAAGATATTTCAAACGTAAGTAAAAGTATACTAAATACATGGCTTGGTCTAATAATATTACGTATCGTAGATGAATAAACATAATAATTAAGGGTTTATTTTTTGCGAAATTAAATTTCCACCATGAGTATTTTAATTATATCGCAATCTAGAAATTTAAATTTATTTTCGCCAAAGATTAAAATTAATCTCCCGACAGGGATTTCAATCAATTAAATTTTATATTTTCTTTCATTCTGTATTTACTTTTTTTTTTTGAATAAAATAAAGCAATGAATTTTACAAGACGATCAACGCTTTTCGTTTTCCAAAAAGATATAATTTTCCATACTACATTAATATTTCTCCACTGGGACCCTGCCCCTCCTCGCTCTCTCAATTCAATTTTAGCACAGAGGAATCGAAGATGCATCGGCTATCTAAATAATTTATCAACTATACTTCCAAATCTCAATATTGCAAAATTGCGTTAAAAATAAAATCATAATAAAAAACTAAAATAAATAATAAGTTGTGATAAAAAATGAGATCGACGCGATTTTTTTATCTAAAAAAAATTAATAATATATTCAATCTAATTGAACAAATTAGGCAAAGACGAAAATAAAACGAAGTTTATCGGGTGACCTTTCTAAATCACCATTTTATCTTTTTTTCTTCGCCCGGTACAGGGCATAAACCTTTTACAACAACATCGATTAAAAAAAGAAAAGATCGATACAACTTTTCCATAAAAAACAAAATAACAACAAGCCCATAGCGTGAAAAAAAGCAAACTGACACAAAAAAATGAGAAAAAAAGATACAAAAGAAAAACACGAAAGCCATATTTTTACCCCCCTCCCCCTCCCATAAACTCGTATTTCCTCCTACAACTAAATTATTTCTTAATTTTTCCCAATGTCTCCAAGAAATTAAGAAATTTGGTTGAACGAACAGTTTTGGGAATCAGAATAAGAGCAATGAAGGGGAAGAAGGGAACGAGGGAACTTGCAATGATCAAACAGCCTATAGTAATGCACCGACAACTCAAAATTTCAATCACTTTTGGTAATCCGAAAACTGAGGCATTTGATGGAAACACTTGACTACGCCAATGACCCGAACACCTCAAAAAATCTAATTTATTTTCAAAATCACAAAAAACCACGACTCGATTGAACAATTCTTCGCTCACATTTTTGGAAAAACAAGATGCACCTGAAAAAGGCATATACAAATTTCAAAAAATACTTTCAAACGCTCTAAAATAACCTTTGCCTTATTTTATTACAATTTCATTTTGAATTTCTGAATCAACAATAACAAATCTGTCCATAGGAGTGTTCCATTGGTAACAGAACTATCTGCAAATTGCGACAATTCCAATTCAACGATGACTGCGACAACGAACGGCTCGTCGAACGAAAAAGTAAATGGCGATACCAGTTACGAAGCCCTAAACGACATCGATCCTCCGGCGCCCCAATGCGCGGGATTAAAAAATCCGATGTTATTACTACTACAAACGTTATATTTACTGTTAATATCAATACCGGTGATCATATATAGCATCATAGAGCGATTATTTCAGAAGAAGAAATCCTTGAAAGGCAAAGTAGTGGTGGTACGTATGCGAGGAAGTTGGAAGATGAAAAATCGCTGATACGAAGTAAAACATTGGCATTTAAATTCAGATTACAGGTGCGGGCCGCGGTCTCGGTCAAGGTTTCGCGTTGAAATTCGCCCAACTCGGATGCACAGTGGCTTGCGCCGATATTAACGAAGTCATCAATCAACATACCGTTGAAATGATAAACAAAAAATACCCCGGTAAAGCGAAAGCATACAAGTGTAACGTGGCTTTATCCCAAGACATCCGTGCTCTACGAGAATCCGTGATCGCTGATTTCGGCCAAGTCGACATTCTCCTCCATAACGCTGGTTTAATCGCCGCCACACCGAGTGTCGCCGAATTCGACGATATTTACTTACACGGCGTGATCGCTGTCAATTTAAGTAGTCATTTTTTCGTAAGTGTCGATCAGCGTCCAAGGCGTTGTTATCGGAAGGCCATAATCATACGGTAATTTCCAGATGATACGCGAATTTCTACCAGATATGTTGAAAAGAAACCAAGGTCATATAGTAGCCGTAGCTTCGGTAGCCGGTCATATGAGCGTAGGTAACGCTTCCATGTACTGCGCCACCAAACACGGAGTAGTTGGTAAGTTATCCGATTTATTCTTCCGGAATTCGTAAATTCGCGATAATCATCATTAATTGTACGCTTCAGGACTAATGGAAAGTTTACACTACGAATTACAAGACATACCCAACAATAACATCAACACTAGTGTTATTTGCCCATACTTCGTCAATACCAGCGCCTTGTATACAAGATTTTGGAAAACAAGGATGCCCGAATTAAGTATCGATGAGCTGATAAATCACGCCGTCGCTGGAATCCGAAGAAACGAAAGAGTCATAACCACTCCTTCATATATGTACCACTTTTTAATTATTCTAAAGTAAGTTGATCCAGTTTTGGTAACCTCATCATCCGTATAAACGCACTAATGGTTATGACTTCGTAGATTGTTACCAGATCGTCTAGTTCGTATGATACGAGACGTATTCTACATTAAAATAACAGCACCACCGATGGAATTCCAAAAAACCATACCTGTTTTTAAATCACTCATTAAATCGATAAACGACATCGATCTAGGATACGAGAGACAATCTTGAAACAACAATCAATTCAACCATTCATTACTCACTTATCGATGTTTTGATTTCTGTGTAGCGGGGAGAGCAGTAAAAAAAAACCTAGATATACGACTCGACCGTGGCATCAATGTAGACATTACTTTCTTACTTATCTATAATGTACATGTACCTTGTCGTACGTGAATTACACACGTCGCGTTGAACGAGTCTTTTTAATCATTTTTTTTTCGCACCATACTGCGTCTATGCCCGTGAATCTGCTAATGTGCCAAGAACTCGCAGTAAAACCTCGATAACGTAATACATAGTACGTGCGCACCTTGTCGCTGCATTATTCTATACTCGTTCGAGATGGATACGGATAGTCTGGATACCACGAACTCGCGAAGAATCGGTAAAAAGATGTCAAGTAATGCAGTTGATATAAAAAGTGAAATTAAAAACCTCTTTGGAAAAACTCTAGAAAGCCAGAAAGGGATGATAAATGAT
>QBDW01001781.1:0-20814 GCA_003261595.1 Maconellicoccus hirsutus
AAATTGTACGCGATGAGTGTTGTGAAATTTATTTTCAACGTGGGCAAGAGGAGGGGGGGCTGATCAATTATACAACTTCGTTGATCCGTAAAAAAAATACATGTAAATCGCGTATTTTTTTTAAAAAAATTGAATATAAAAATAATGAAAAATTGTAAAAATTTTAAAACTAGCGAACGTATCAATTTCAACTCATTTTATGTAAATTTTTGTTAATTAAAAAGGGAGTAAAATTGCGCGACGAAATTTTAACCAGAGAATTAAGGCTTTCGCTTCGTCTCTAATTATTTCCCTTTTCGTAAAATTTTTTAATCCAATTAAAATTTTTTTTCGCTCTTCTTAAATCAAGCCACTACCACATTTCGTCATCCACGTAAAGCATAACATTTGAAATACGTCGAAAATGGCCTGCGGAAAAGCTTCGTATAGTTTAGTTAATTAATAAAACAGCTTATCTTTGAAAACAGCGAATGCAAAGGTATTTCAAAGAAGAATATTACTAGATCCCTGTAACGTTTCCCTACCACAACATAATGTATTACAAAAATGCCTACCTAGTCCTTTGAAGGAACGAGGCCGTTGGTGAGTCAGTTTGTATATTGTCTCGTATTTACGTATTTAAAGCGAAACTCGAGTACGCATAGGTAAAATAATACCAAGGTAAACGTCGCCTCGAGTGGAAAATCCTTTGAAAAGGCAACACTGAGATCGGGTACAAATCTCATCAAAGCAATTACGCAAACAAATACGATAAAGATAACGAGTATCGAAGTATGTGGAAAAGATTACGATATATTATTCGCTTCGTGAAATTCGATAATTTCCCTCTGGTGGAATTAAAAAATATAAGCGATTTTTCGAGTAATTTGGGTGGTAGTTTTGATAAAATCGTGTTAAGGTGATTTGTGCGTAGGAAAGAAATGTGGTGCGTTATGTGGGCATGGTTTATATTTCTTCGAATTATACGCTCGACGTGTGTTATTGTGGCGTTTTTATGGATTTGCGCTGAAATTACGCGTTTTTCTGAGTTTTTTTTTTCATTTTGGTTTTATTTTCAGTCTCGAAATAAGAGCATGTCAATGAAAGGCTAGTTTATGTTGCGTGAAATAACGATGTATAAGGTTTATTGTCATTTTAACCTAGCTTTTGTCGCTGAACGTCGTAAATTCGAGGAGCGAGATGAGTTCGGAGAGAATTAAGCTAAAATGTGCGATTCATGCAGAAGCTGGATTTTATTAGTGGTTGTGCTTTTCGTGTTTCAAGTGTGAACTCATTTCGTTGGTTAGGAGGTTTCGAAATGTTTAAATTCTGTTATTAAACGATAAAATCGATGTATTATGAAAATCGGAACATCGAAATCGAAATATCAAACTCGATGTATAAAAATCGATTTGTCGAAAAACTACGATCGAAATGTTGAAATTCATTTATTGAAACATTAAAATCGAACTATCAAAATCGAAATATCAAAATCGATTTGTCGAAATCGAAAAACTACAATCAAAAAGTTGAAATTCAATTATTTAAGCATTAAAATCGAACTATTAAAATTGAAATATCAAAATCGATTTATCGAAGTCGAAATACTAAAATCGATGTATGAAAATCGGAACATCGAAATCGAAATGTCAAAATCGATTTATCAAAATTTAAGAATGGAAATCGAAACATGGAAATCGATTTATTACAATCGAAATATTGAAATTGAAATATTGAAATCAATATATGAAAATTGGAACATCAAAATTGATTTATCGAAATCGAAATATCAAAATCGAATTATCGAAGTTCAAATATTAAAATCGATTTATGAAAATCGGAACATCGAAATCAAAATATCAAAATCGATTTATCAAAATTGAAGTATGGAAATCGAAACATCGAAATCAAAATATCAAAATCGATTTATTGAAATTGAAGTATGGAAATCGAAACATGGAAATCAATTTATTACAATCGAAATATTGAAATTGAAATATTGAAATCGATATATGAAAATTGGAACATCAAAATTGATTTATCGAAATCTAAATATCAAAATCGATTTATCGAAGTTCAAATATTAAAATCGATATATGAAAATCGGAACATCGAAATCAAAATATCAAAATCGATTTATCAATATTGAAGTATGGAAATCGAAACATCAAAATCAAAATATCAAAATCGATTTATCGAAATTGAAGTATGGAAATTGAAACATGGAAATCGATTTATTACAATCGAAATATCAAAATCGATTTATCGAAATTGAAATATTAAAATCGATTTATCAAAATTGAAATATTAAAATCGATTTATCGAAATTTAAATATTAAAATCGATGTATGAAAATCGGAATACTGAAATTGATATATTGAAATCGAAATATCAAAATCGATTTGTTGAAATCGAAAAACTACAATCGAAATGTTGAAATTCGATTATTGAAACATTAAAAATGAACTATTGAAATCAAAATATCAAAATCGATTTGTCGAAATTGAAATATTGAAATCGAAGTATCAAAAGTAGTTTATCGAAATTGTGACATTAAAATCGAAACATCAAAATCGATTTATTGAAACTGAATTTTTAAATTCGATGTTTAAAAATCGAAAGAAACGCCTCAATCGAAATGTTGAAGTCCAATTTATGAAAATCGAAATATCTAAATATTAAACTCGATGTACAAAAATCGAAACATCAAAATTGAAAGACTGCAATCGAAATTTTAAAATTTTATTATGAAAATCGAAATATCGAAATCGATTTATCGGAATTGAAATATCAATTTCGATACATGGAAATCAAAACATCGAAACAAAACATCAAAATTCAGTATTCTGAAAATTCTACCATTGCTCCGTTCCCCCTCACCCCCCTTTTTTTCGCGTCACCATCGTAGCGTTCTTTTGGTCGTTATCACTTCAAAAAATAAAAATAAAAAAATATAACGAATCTCTTCCGTAATAATTTTTCATCTCGAGACATTCACTATACAAAAGATAAATAAAATAAGCGACTCGTGCGACGAAATAGTCTTACACGAAATCGCCCCTTCGGCACCTCGCTCCGAAATTCAATTCGACTGCTGGTACTTGACGGCGGAAAATTCAAGATACAGAGATAGCAACCAGCACGACGATAAATTATCGTAGGATTCATTACGGCGTAAAAATTCACGATGACGTCATCGCAACCTAAGCGATTTTTACAGCTTACCTAGAAATCTCAAAGCTTTTAATTTCAAACAGAACGCATGGGAAAAGTGCGCCGAAAGCTTATCTCTAGGATCCAAAATTGGGTGATAGATAAACTCGACTGTGTATTTCCATTGAGAAAATTTTTGACGCCTGTCGTTGCCAAATGCAACTGTTCGTATCAAAGGACGCTGAAGCTGGATTGTAGAAAAATAACTTCCTCGGGCGTTTTTATTCGTTGTGAAAGGAATTACGTTGGAAAAAGCCGTATTTGGCGTTTGTAAGGGTAAAAAAACGCCTTCGAATTGGAATCCATTCGAGTGACAAGCTCGACAACGGATTTTAGACTGGGCTCTCTTTTGAAAAACGTTGTAATTATAAAAGGCGTTATCAGCGTTTTACACGTTGCCAGTATTCGAATACGAAAATAATGTTTACCTGTGTAATACGATATTCGTAATTACCTGACTGGGGTTTTATTTTCATTACGCGTAATTTACGTGTACCTTTTGGTGTTTTCTGTTTCGAAAGATAAAAGGCGAAAAATAGCTTTGGATTGCCCACGGTAGGCATACGTGGAAACGAGATAATAACTGAACTGTCAACGTGTTTTCGTTCCGGGTTTCGAATCGAGGATCCAATTTTCTCCGGGCTGCGATTAAATTGAAAAATGTCGTCGAAAAAGTACCTCGTTATATTTTGTCGTAATTACGACGTCGAGTGCCTTATTTCTGGTGTAATAAAAATGCAAATCGCCGAATGCGTCTTCAATTAACAATAGAAATAAAGGCTCCCATTTGAGCGAGTTATTACAAAAAGTTACCGTCAAAATTACATTATGCGAGTAATTCCACCTAACCGAGGGATTTAACTAGCTAATTATTTATTCGGTAGCTGGAGTGCAAAAAATACGGTATGAGTAGATTAATCGAGTGTTATATTTTTTATTTGCGTTTTGAGGTAAAAAAAAGAGGTAAAAGTGATACGTACCCAGATTTATTTCAAAGCTTGGTTAATAAACCTGTAACATATTTTTTTGCATTTTTTAAAACGAGAATTTGTAATGAGAAATGTTGTTTGAATTTTGCATATGTTGTTAATTGAAGGAGATACTTCGGGGTGTATTTTCAACATGCAATCTCATGCAAGTGGGTCTATGTCAAATCAGCAAAAAATTGAATGATGGGTCGTCGATTTTTCAAAATTTTTTCTGCCCGTAAAGTGAGCTTGAAAAATTGATCAAAGCAGATGAATCGATTAATCGACTTGATTTGACTCCATCAATTCGAATCGATTCAATTGATTCGAATCAACTGAAATAAATTTCTTGGTACGTCTAGTTAGGAAATAATAAAAATCTAATAAGATTTAAACATTATAAAATTTATACTTGAAAAATTTGCAATTTCAAATTTTTTACTCCCCCCCCCCCGCCTTTAAAATTCCAACATCGACACTGGTTGCTAACAATTTCTGTTAAATTTATTTCGACGACCCCCTCCTCCCCGATTTGAAAGTTTTAGGTGAAAATTGGAACAAAAAAAATATTAGCTTGGAAAATTCAAATAAAATTGTTTAATTAAGCAAAAAAATTGAAAAATGGGACAATTTTACAAATTTTCAAATTTAATTTTTTTGAATGTAATAAATTTGATCAGAGATAAAATATACGTGATTTACTATTTTTCTTTTTTTTTTTCTTGGAATTCGGTGAACGTTTTTTTTTTGCATAGGAATTTTATAACATTTTTTTTATTCATTGCGCTTGCGTTTCTTACTTTTTTTTGGAATCGATTCGAGTCAATTTTTAATCGATTTAAGTTGATCTAAGTCGATCGAATTATCAAATCGATTTTAGTCGATTTGAGTTAATCGAGTGGAATCGAGTCGAACGATGAAGTCGATTACTCGACTTGAAATCAAGTTAAATCAATTTGATCGATTTAATTAAGTTTTCCCGAATCGATTAATCAATTTTTTTTTCAAATTGAAAGCCTTAGTATAAAGGTCGTCGATGATGCTGAATGACGTAAAGCAGAAGTCTCCGGAATTTTTGTATTCGGAGTTGGAATTCTGAAATTTTCCAAAATGGCGGAAATTTGAAAATTTTGAGTATGGAATTTCAGTTTTATTTCAATTAACGATTTGAACTTCTTTTGAAGGGTAACTCGTGTGTGGCAGATTCAGTGTTACCGCTTTTGGAAACTCAAAAAAGTGATTTGAAGTATTAAAATTGCAAGAAAATAGAATCTCTGCGAGTTGCAATTTTGAAAAAATTATCGATTGTGATTCATTTCACGTGGAATAAGATATGGAAAAATTACGATGATGTTTTTCGATATTTTTGAGAAAAAAATTGTTAAAAATTGTTCCTTTTGGCAAATTTTTTGAAGCATTTTTTCATTAATTTACCTTAATACAAATATTTTGTCGTAAACGAAAAATAATTACACAAAGTGAATTTTCTTTGGAAATTGTTGAAAAATTTGCGTATTTTTACGGAATTTTACGCTGTGAAATCCTCTAAATTCTTGTGTATTTTTATACCAAATGAAGATGAAAATTTCCAAAAGTTTTTTAGATTTTTTGTACCATTTTACCTCAGTAAAATATATTTTAAAGTTTTTTACGTTACATGGGGAGTAGAGGGGGAATGGAACAAAAAATTTGGAAAAATTTTGTTGACAAAATTTTGACAATTTTCAAAAAAATTAAAAAAATGTATAAACATTTTTATGCATTAAATAGAAATTCAGGAATTACGAAAAAAATTTGTAGGGTAAACGAGGCTCGAAAAATTTCTCGAATCTTGATATTAAAAAGAGTAGGTAACAAAAATAATTAAAAGGCCAACAATATAACAAAGAAAAAAATCTGTAAAAATATTGAAAAAAATTTTTTTAATAATCACTCTTGACTCTTAAGAAAGAGAAGACAAAAAAAATACATTGTGCTATGTAACGAAATAATTTTTTTTATCAAAACTTCGTCCTTTCCATGTTGAAAATTCAATCGATTTCTTTCATCGTGTTGCTCGAATCCGTCTATTCATCGTATCAAAAGACCGAAGCATATTTTAAAGGCGTTCTATCGTATATTTTAATATATTAGCAAACCGCGTTCGATAATTACGCGGCTTCCTTATTTTCGATTCCATTTTCGCGTAATTTCAACGTCATCGCGGCTGATTATAAGATTAATGTAAATGCGACGAGTAAACGATTAGAATACGTAAATATGATTTCGAAAACGAAATCTGCGTAAATTTGAATAAACTTGAGCACAGGCGTTTCGCGCAGAGAACAAAAGCGCTTAATATTTTATCAATGGTTGAAAAATTCAAACGAAGGAAAACAAACGAGATTGTGTTTTAAAGCTCGGGAAATCGGATATGAGGATGAATTATGTATTATCGAAAGGTAACTTTGATCTTCGACGTGCGTGATTGTGGGTAAAAATAGTTCCGCGGTGGTATCTCGAAGGTGAAGGGGAAAGAAGCGCTGAAAGAGAAAATAATTGAATTTAAGCCGAAAGCGAGACGAGGAGGAGTTACTGTGAGAAATAATTCTATTAGCGTGTTGCGTTAGTTCGTAAGATGTAACGGAATTACGTTTTACGTTAATTTTATCGCGTAATACAAATTAATCTCGTGTAGCAGACGCCTTTAACGAAAATATATTGTTTCAGTCACGGCACAAGATGCGCCGGAGAAGTGGCGGCCGCCAGAGATAATGGTATTTGTGGCGTCGGAGTAGCCTACGACTCGAAAGTAGCCGGTGAGTATGCAAATATCGGCAGCCATCGGAAAGATACCAATGATTGTTTTAATTACAGGTATCAGGATGCTAGATCAACCATACATGACTGATTTGATTGAAGCCAATTCGATGGGTCACGAGCCGAATTTAATCGATATCTACAGCGCCTCTTGGGGTCCGACTGATGATGGTAAAACCGTCGATGGACCTAGAAACGCCACAATGAGAGCGATCGTGAAAGGCGTCAACGAAGTAAGTCCCGTGGCCAATTATATGTCAACTCGTGAGAAAAAACTTACCATTTTGTGTACCTCAGGGACGTAACGGCAAAGGTAACATATACGTTTGGGCGAGCGGAGACGGAGGCGAAGATGACGACTGTAATTGCGACGGATACGCCGCCAGTATGTGGACGATATCCATTAACAGCGCCATTAACGACGGCCAGAACGCCCACTACGACGAAAGCTGCTCGTCAACTTTAGCGTCAACTTTCAGCAACGGTGCCAAAGATCCCAATACCGGAGTGGTAAGTTAAGATGGTTATTTTCGGCCATTTCATGCCATTGTTAGCATTTGACGAGAAACATTAATGAGCTTATTTTTGGCGGAATTTCTCTTCAAAGTTTTTCCGTCCGAAAATCTAAAAGTTTGTCGTCGTGGTTTTTCAAGCTAAGTTTTTATTTCTAGGCAACTACGGATTTATACGGAAAATGTACGACGACGCATTCGGGTACCAGTGCCGCGGCTCCGGAAGCAGCTGGTGTGTTTGCTTTGGCCTTGGAAGCGAAGTGAGTCTTTTTTTGGTAAAATTACGTAATTACCGGTTTCGTTAAGGTACTGGCATAAGTGGTTTTTTTAATCGAGCAATTACATTTTAATTGGATTAAAAATGGGAGAGGCGAATTTCCCCTCATGTTTTAGGTGAATTTCAACAAAAATTGGTGATCTATTGTGCTTCGATTTTACTGAAAAATTCATTAATTGCCTATTTGTCTCTTCGCAAAGGTTTCAAATACTCGAACTTTCACCCCCCCTCCTCCTCTTTAATTTGAAAATTGGCCCGATACTTCTAATAGCCCCTCCCCCCGCTTCATCTACTTCCTTATGAGCACATCGCGATCAAATTTGGGCAAAAAACTTCAAGAAGAACGTCCTTTATTTCTAGGACACTTAATTTTTTCGCCTATGGGTTCTTCCCTCTTTTCCTCTTTACAGTCAAACCCCCAATTTTTCATTTAGTTGTACTACCCTTTGCCTCTCCTCCCCCTTCGTAATTTCCATGCACCTGATGAAACGTTGATCGATTTTTCATGGAATTTTGATGCTAAACAATGAGGTTCTGAGGGGAAGCAGTGAGTTAAGGGAGGGGGAAGGATCGTTTTTGAGAATGTTTTCAACTCGCGAGAATGTCTTTTGGTATTTTTCTCCCGTGCACTAAGGACAAACTATACTTCAAGATGGATTAATGACGTCATCGACAGAATTATTTTTTTTATATAAACTGATGACGTCATGACTTGTAAAATTGGTTTTTTAAAAATATTTCTCCCTTTTTTTTGATTTTTAAAAATTGAAGGATAAACGGGGCTCCAAATAAACAAATGAAAAATTGAAAAAAATCTTGAAAATATTATTAAGAAATCGAATAATTGGTAAAATAATATTGTTAAAATACCAAAAAAAAATTAATGCAAAAATGTACAAAAAATTATTTTTTTTAATTACAAAAAAAAAGCTAAAATATTTTAAAAAAACAAAAAATTAAAAAAATTATACGAAAGCTAAATTTTTTTCAATTTCAAAAAATCACGCAGTAGAATAAATATCATTTATTAAAATGCCTTTGATAAATCGCGAAAAAAACATTTAAATAATCTATTTTGAAAAAATGTTAAAAAATTGCAAAAAAATAATCATTAAAATGATGTAGAAAAAATGCCAAAAAATATAATAAAAAATGCAAAAAAAACAAAAAAAACGTTTACAAACAGAAAAAGAACGATTTACAATATATTTTTTTTAAATTACGAAGACATTTCCATAAAAAATAATAACAATAAACTTGAAAAATTCTTGGAAAACTTGAAACATATTGTCGACTGTCGTAAACATGCTCAAACTGTCAGATAATTTTGTAAAAATATTTTCAGAGGCAAAATACTCGTGAAAAATCCATGAAAAACAATGGAATAATTTTTTTGTTGTATTTCAAAGAAAAATCGAGAAGTAAGGAGGGGTTCTGTTCATCAACGTAACAAGAGCAGAAACAATTAAAAATCTCATTTTTCTATTAAAATGAAATTAATTTTCGAAAAATACTCGTATCTCAATACTGTAATTTTTATATTAAAAAAAACACTGTTACCAAACACCGACGCGTTAAAATATCTAAAAAAAAAAACGAAACACTCATTAAAACTATATTTACGCTTTTTTTCACTCGGAGCGAAAAATTATAAAACTAATAAAAAAACACTTTGGGGTAATTTAAAACGACAAAAATAAAACATTCGTAGGACCTACTTTGAACGTTTGAAATAAAAGAGGAGCGCGAATCAGGTGAAATCGTTTAGACTACTCGACGTTGAAAAAATGACGAAACAAATTTCAACAAATTGAATTTAAAAAAGCGAAAAAGTTGGAGAAATGAAATTTCGTATTCAAAAGTTTTTTTCACGATTACCAGATGTTACCGTTGGGTGCTTTTAAAAGGTCACAGGATTGCGTTTGGGTTTTGAGAAAAATGTATAAATTAAATTCGTCCTGTCGAAAGAAGAAACAGGAGGTAGGAGAGGAAGCGTGTTGGTAATTTTCGGTTGGTAATTTTATAGTATAAAATAAATGATAGGGCGTTTCTAAAGAGATTAGATTGATGTTGGTTTCGTGTAAATTGAATGGGCTCGTTTGGAAAGACGTTTGTTTAAATAAGAAAAATGAAGAAGATTCGATTGATTTGCAATTTCTCGAACACATCGGAGACGATAAGTACTCGTCGTTTATATCGATAAAACGCAGCTGAGCACGTTAAGCTTTTGGTTTATTTATCAAAGTTCGAAAGCGTATTTTGAAACGATAAAGTATAACGATATGTCAAAGATATAGTTCCAGAAAGCCTTTCGTGTTTGCGAACCCTCGAGTGGTTTATTTAAAACGTAAACGTCCAAAATGAATTTCGAATTTGAAATTATTCGCCAAAATGCGTACTTAGTCTTTGATAAAGTTTACGCTCGGCTGGATGCGAAAACAGATGCGATGTGAATTAGCATATGTTACTCGGCGAGATTATTTATCGTGGAAATTTTTCGTTCACCCTTTGCCGATTTAATTTACCGGCTCGAAATACGCGAGCGACGCGGCGTGAAAAAAAAATCCCGACGAAAAAGTTATTCCGTATGCCATATGGGGCCTTGGAGAAGTGAATTATGGCGGTGTAGCGGATACGTGGGTCTGGGGAGGGTTTTACGTCATAGCTGGGATTTTATTTGTGGAAGATGAGAAACTAACGATGTAATTTGTTGCGTAGTCCGAGCCTGACATGGAGGGACGTGCAGCATTTGACGGTACTGACGTCCAAACGGAATTCGCTGTTTGATGCGAAGAATCGATTTCATTGGACGATGAACGGAGTCGGATTGGAATTCAATCATTTGTTCGGATTCGGAGTATTGGATGCAGGCGCCATGGTTGCTTTGGCCAAGCAATGGAAAACCGTCCCTCCTAGGTTCCATTGCGAAGCCGGATCTGTGAAGGATGTCCAGTAAGTGGCGTGTGTGACTTGGGTTGGATTGAAGATAATCCGAGGAGTTAATCGGTGGTTTTTTTTTGTACAGACCTTTTTCAAATGAAAATTCGCTATTCCTCGAGATTAAAACGAACGCGTGTAAAAATACCGAAACCGAAGTACGCTACCTCGAACATGTTCAAGCAGTGATTACCTTAAATGCCACTCGAAGAGGAGATATAGAGTTGTTTTTGACGTCCCCGATGAAGACTAGGTTTGTATTGGGGTGTGAAATACGTAAAGATTTACATTTTGCGGATCTCGCGTAGGCCTTGAATTATTACACGTGTATGGGAATTTGAATTTCATCGAATAAAAAATCATCCGCTCGCGTCGGAGATAATGAAAATTGACGTTTGAGACGTTTTTTCGCCTATTTTAAAAATATCATATTTTCGAGAAAATTGTTCTTTTTTTTGCAAACGAAAACGTCAAATCATTTTAAGTGAATTTTGGGCGGAATTGCGTAGGCTTTATTGGCAATTCTCGACGTTGAAATAAAATCGTCGCGACAAATGATAACGAGAATTAAAAACGCACGTTTACTCGGAGGCGGATCACATTCGGTGGTTAAATTGGTAAAAGTAATTTGCACCGGTATTTTGCAGATCGATGATTCTAAGCAAACGAGTTAACGATGATGATCACCGAGACGGTTTCATGAGATGGCCATTTATGACTACACATACCTGGGGAGAGTACCCTCAAGGTGTATGGACATTAGAGGTAAGTACGCAAGTAAGGTTTCTGGTTGGTCTTGTCAGTAACTTATGGTGGTTTATTTGCAGGTTAAATTCAACTCGAAAGTTCCGCAGTCTGGATTCTTCAAAGAATGGACGTTGATGCTACACGGACCCAGAGAGCCGCCATATAACGATCTTCCAGTTAGTGATCCTCATTCTAAATTAGCTATTGTTAAAAAAGCGCACAAAGATCAGAATAAAATGTAAATTCTTTTTCGTTTTTATTTCGAAGAAAAGGAAAAAAATGGCTAAAAGGATATAATTCTTTATTGGATTTTTTGTGAACATTTCAAATTTTTAAATTTTTTTTCAATCGTTATTTTAAAACGAAGAGTCGTAAGTATCTTTTTTAGTTAATTTTACGGTAGAACACCGATTTGTTTTATATATTTTGTTTTACTTACGACCTCCTCGTGTATCCAATTATTTTCGGTACAATATTTTAAATAAAATGAAAAATCAAGCTTATGGAAAATACATAAACCAGCCTATTTCCAGTTTACTGTATCTATCCGTTTGTGTGTTAAATTTTCATAAATATATCTCGTACCGTTAAATATTTGATGGTAATTTCTTACTCGTGTGTGGTTTCCTTTTTGTAATCCGCTACATCCACATATCAAATTGGTATCGACGAATGTATATGGGACCATTTTTAGAATTGTAGATAACAACAAGTAACATTGGAAATACATATGGTATCCTTGATTCGAAATTTAACTAAATCGTTATGCTTTTGGGTTCGAAATTTTAAAGAAATTGCAAAAAAGCAAATTAGTTACCATATTTAATGAAAATATTTAACGTTATGGCACTCTGTATGTCTGTGTATATAATATTGTACTTAAGATTGTGGAACTATAAATGTTATTAAAATATTATAGCCTTATTTTGACACTTATTTTAGATATTTCAATGTATTTTACCAATAAACGTTATCTACACAAGCGCATTGATTCGATTTATTTTCGGTATCGGGGCCAATTTGATAGCGGATTTTTTTCAATGTTATCATTTTTTCGAACATGTAGCAATGATGATTAAATTTGCGCTTAAATGCGAACATTCTGAGCTACTTTTGAGTTATTGATGTTGAAATTGAGCAAATTCATGAACGAGTATTTCGGTCGAAGTGAGGTTATTGTTTTTAAATTAATTTTTAGATGTGATAATTTCCTAGCCTGTTTGGGTTCAAGTATCGAAATGGGGTTTGATTCAGTTTCATATTTTTCAGCGACGTAGTCGTCCACTCGACTAAATAAGCTTATTTTATATTTCAGCTAATTCGATAAACAATGCGGATAATTATCGCTTTCGTCGTATTGATTTTGGAAAAAATCCGAGCTTTTGATTCGAACATCGCTGATACTAGTGATTTCAAAACGCTGGTGTTGAATGATTTATTCGTAGATAAATCATTATTCATCAAGAAATTCCTCCAGGGTCAGTCTGGATACACGTCGTATCTAACAGCTTGGCCGAAACGGTGGGGTAAAAGTGTAACCGTAAACATGGCGCAGAGATTCTTCGACGTAGAGGTCGACCAAGATGGCAATAGTTTACCAAACGAGAAGAAAATTAACCGTAAACTTTTCTGCGGCGGGGATGTTACCTCGGAGACGAATCAAACTGTGCATCTGCAACCTTTGAAAATAGCTAGTGACGTTTTTGCGATGCGATTTCAAGGAAACTTTCCCGTTGTTATGATTAGTTTCAAAAACGCCAGGGGAAGTAATTTATCCGAAGCTATTGATGGTATAAACCACGAAGTATCGAATTTATTCAAAAAGTTCGAGTATTTGAAGTACCTGGGTACTGAGGAGAAGAAGGTGACAAAACCACCAAACAAAGGAAAAGGTGGAAAAAAGGCGGAGGAGTTCAAAGGAAAACAAGCTAATAAAACCGCCGGAGCAATTACAAGCTTGAACCAAGGAATAAACGAAATATTTACAACCTCTCAAACAAAACAAACCGCTGAAAAAATGAGTGAAATTAAACTTGATGGAACCACTGAAACAAATATCAAATTCACAACCAAAGTAAACACAACGCTAAACCAGGAAAGAAACGAAATATCTACGTTTCAAACGGAACAAACCGAAAAATCTGAAAAAGCAACTGAAATCAAGATATTTCAATCAACGAAACTATCACCAAAACAACTGCAACATCTATGGAACAAGAAAAACCAAAATTATTCATATCTTCACCAAAACAAACCAGAGAAACTACGAAAAATAACGCCGAAAAAAAGCAAAAACAGCGACAGCAACAACAATCGAAGAAACAACCAAAACTTTTAAAAGGAGTAATTTCGTCGACTGAAATGGATCAATATAGAATTTTACGCTATGAACAAACGCAGTTCGAAATGCATCTTCAAGAACAACCAATCGATGATGTCAGTCTAACTACGAGTTTACGACTTTTAACGAAATTCCTTTTCGCGCATTTCAACAAAAAAGTAATTGTATTAATCGACGATTACGATGTTCCGCTAATCAACGCTTATAACGAATTCAAAAATCAATCAGAGATCAAAGAATTCGTGTATTTTATAGAAGGATTGTTTTCTTGGACATTCCGAGAGAGTCCCTTCGTAGAGAGAGTATTACTCGCTGGTATTGTGAAGATCGAACTGATAAATAAACTGCGGTCGCATTCGCTTTTAGATGAAGAGTTTTCAGGATATTTCGGATTCGATCAAGAAGAAGTGGATAAATTATTGACTCAAATACCGACGCAGACAGATGTCAAAAAACTTGAAAAATGGTACGGTTACGATTTCGGTGAAGGAGTGCTGTATAATCCTGGTTCCATTATGAGATTTCTAACTCATGAAGGACGTTTTGAATATTATTGGTTGAAGTGGCCTAATGATGATTCCGAAGTCCTCGATAGAATACTTTTATCGGATGATATGCAAGTTTACCTCCAAAGACTGATTTCTGGTCATAGTATTGTTTATTTCGCTAATTTTACGAAAGCAGCGAATCTTAAGCGTTTGATGCACATAAATAAACATCATATTATGTTTTTTGCCGGATGTTTAAATCCAGTTAGTCAGAAATCTGAAAAACAAGAAGGTTTTTATGAATTAACCATACCAAATCTAGAAGTAAAGCACATGTTGGAAACGAGAGTTACTCGTTGGGTAGCTGATAAATTAAATATCGATATTTCGCAGTATAATTCTCTTAATGAGTTGTTGCTTTTTGATGAATTACAAGAATTTAAAGAAACGATGCAAAGATACATGTTAAACGTAGCTAGTTTCATTGAAGATAACGAAAGGAATGCGAAATTACTATATACTGCGTTGATTATAGGATTAAGGAATTCATTTTCTTCTAGTCATGAAATAAGTTGTAAATTTGAAAGCGGTTGGCATGGTATGATCCTGATTCCTAAGAAGAATAGAAGTCATGTGGCTATTTTTTTAGAGTATAAAATAGCTGGAAAAGAAGATGAGCTAGAATCAGTGGCTCAAAATGCATTCGAACATATCAGCAAACCTCATTTTCAAGAAGGAATCCAAAACTATCCTCATATCAGTAAAGTTGTCAAATTAGCTATCGCGTTCAATGGGACCAAAATAGCGGTAAAGTTCAATGAACCGATCAAACAGAATAATTTGTGATGTTTCTGACGAATTTCTAATGATTTTTCCTTTGAATGTTCCATGTTTTTTTCATTTTTGAGATTTCGTTTTATTGCGGAATTTTCCTATTTGAAAGACTCGCTCTACTTTTTATCTCAATTTTTGCATTCTTTTGTTTATCATAAAAATTATACTATATGCTGTAGATATTAGTAATTCATGTAAAATTTCATCGGGTTTATTTTTAATTATTAATTCATCACACGATTCGATGTAATAATTCAAAAGTATGATGATTGATGATACGAATTCCTGTGAAAAGAAATTTTTCATTTCAATAATGTTGAAATTTCGAGTTGGCATTTTGGTAACACTGTCTGTATAGTTAGCGGTCTATTTTATTCATACCTACTTGAGCGTTGAGCATGAAATTTTAAACATAATTTCAGTAACGTAAAAATGGTTTAATTACAAAAATTTATCAATTACAATCATACAGAAACAGATCCTACAGTTACCTTTAATTATGTACGCAAAGTTTATACACCGTCAAACCCGAGGAAGGACATTTTTTGAGACCGAACCGGAAACTGTCCAAATGAATATTACAAGTTGGTAAGTACATTTTAATCTGTTAAGATATTAAGCTCATTGAAGAGATTAAGTTATTTTAACACGATCCTTCGGTTCCAGTTCGATAAATTTTCGTATTAAGAGCATGATAAGGCAGTTCCTGATATGTTTTGAAACCATAAAATGAAATTTTGTACCAGTGGACGTGGAGCAGTTAAACTTCAGTACGTAATTGCACACGAGTAATCAGTAAGTAAGAAATTTGTATTAAGTAATGAATTGGTGAACCAGAAGCTCAGCGTGGTATCAGTTTGAATGATACTGTACATTGCTTACCTGATATTACAATTCGAAGAAAATTTCGAAAAATTTTTTTACATCGCTGAATGTCAAGAAAACGAGAAAAATATCGCAACGTTCAATTTATAAGTTATCTTTTCCACGATGAAAATACTTCTCGGATTATTTCTCGCTTGTTTGAATTTCGAAAATCAAGTGATGGGAAAATACGATAAAAAATCAACCAGATTTTACGATTTGACGAAAGAAAAGTATTTCGTCGACAAAACAGACTTCTTAGGAGAATTTTTCTCGATTAAAGAGAATCATTTATACTTCATCGCTTGTCCTCATCGATTTGGTAAGACCATTTATGCGGAAATGGTTAAATCTTTCGCTCATATAGAACTTGAAAAAACCCATCGAAAAGATGCAAATCAAACTCAAGCCTACGAAATATTCAGAAATTTATCTATAGAGAAGAATAAAAACGTGATGTATCAACATCTAGCCCGTCATCCAGTTATATCTGTTGATTTGGGTTTTGATCCTGGAAGATCTTGGGAAAGTTTCTTGACTTCTTTTCGATCCCATATTGTGGATATCTTCAAAGAATTTCATTTTTTGTGCAATTCATTTAATAATTCCGATGTGCAGTCGTTTGAGAATGTATTTATGAAGAAAGCGCTTCATTCGGAATTAGACCAAGACGAAATATTAATCAGTTTAAAAGTATTGATTAAAATTTGCAACGATTGTTTCAACAACAGAGTGATACTTTTAGTCGATCATTACGATTCATTAGCGAACCATTTTCTTCATTCTCCCACCGACATTGATCGAATTTACGAATTTATCAATAAAATGTTACTGTACGCTTTAAACGATCGAAATAATCCTGTACAATATAGCTTGATTTTCGGCGTGAGTGCTCTCATGTTTCAGTTTCCTCAACAAATGATGCATAAATTTACTCATTTTCCCTTCCTCGGTGATCATAAATTCGTGAAGTATTTTGGATTCACTAAAACTGAATTAAAATCTCTTACTAAAGAGTATAATTTCAAAGCAGAGGATACTACGAAAATGAAGGTTTTATTTGAATATACTTCATTCAAAGGCATACGTTTATATGATCCTTTTTCGGTGACGGAATATTTAAAGAGTAACAGAAATGAAAATTCAATCAATATGCAAACCATAGAAAATCAGTATTGCCGTCATAAAGATACATCCGGTTTCGTTTCGCTTTTCATGAAATTAATGGAATTTCGCCAAATTGTAATTTTACTGCTGAAAATACCTGATTTAAGTCTGGAGATAAATCATTTTCATAACGTAAGTAAAAATGCATTCAGTATGGCCATAAATCCCAGAAAATATAAGCAAAAAATTCCTACTTATCACATGAAAATATTACTTGAGTTTTTTTACGAACACGGCTACCTGTACCTAAATCGTGCATCAGGACTTGATGGTCATGCTATACCAAATCTAGAAGTAGATGTAGAGTTAAGAAGTAAATTGAAATCGCATTATATGAAATCAAAGAATGCTTTGGAAATATCACAATTAAGCAATATTTTAAAAGATATTCTTTTTTGTCCAAGTAACGCAACGCTGGAAACAAAACAGAGCTTAAATATTTCCTTGCACAATTTGTCCGATAAAATTGAAAAAACTGAAAATGACGGTTTCAGTGAATTGGACTGGAGTGGATTAATAATTGCAGATGTTCCGAATATAAATCTTTGGGTTTGTAATGAAGCTACCGAAAAGAAATTATTATTACTGAAACAAAAAGAAAAACAAGTAATGGAAGATAGCATTATGCATGGTAAATTAAGTACAATATTAAAAAAAAATGTGTAGAGCTGATAGGAAAAACTCGTTGAGGTCAAAATAAATTATTAAAGAAAACATCAAGTTTTCATAACTGTATTAACTATTTTTGGTCATTAAAGCTTGAAAAAGAGACCCCATTTTATTTTATTTCTTATGATGATGCCTTTTTAGTCATCTACTTTTTCATTTTTAATATTGAATGCAAGATTACAGATTAATTGACGTGTTTCCCCGTTTAATTTCAACACAAAATTATCCATTAATCTTGATAAAATCAAGTACAAACAAAATTAATTTTCTTGAAATTTGAAAAATAAATATGAAATTTTCATTTTCGATTATCAATGTTTTTCTCTGGTTTCATTTTTCGTTCAAAATTCGTTTCGGATGTGTTGAACGTACGCGATTTCACAGACGTTCACTTTCATTCGTGACGTCATTACATCACAGATGAACGGAAAACGAAACTTGGTTACGGACGCCATTGTTGAAATAATTCCGAGTTCAAGAAGATGTTGTGTTATTGAATTTAAATTTTAAATATGAACGTTTACGTTATTTACTAAATAATATAGTATTATGTAAAGAACTAGTTTCGATTAAAATCATCAGTACATAATTACAATAAATCAAATGTCCATATCATTATAACATTAAACGAATTTTGTAAGTAAACCAAGGTTTCCCCGCAACCACATGAAATTTTATCGAAAAAACGAAAAGAACATCTTAAAAGAATTTTTCTGTAAATTTTGATTTACCGCACGAACACGCGATTATAATTCAAGTTCGTCTATTAGGAATGAGAAAAGTTGCTTATGATGAACATATCGCAGCATCATTCTTCCATACGGACTTATACCAATCGGCTTCTTATTCGACTAATTAAAAGTTAATAATTCAAGATCACTTGATATAGATGATTCGATCATGACGCCGCGTTATCTGATTTCATTAACGGAAACTATTTTCGGAACATTCGCCCTTTCTTAGTTAACATGTAAACAAATCGGCGCGTTAACCGGTGAATTTTCAACTTTTAGATCCGTAAAGTACGCATCGTAGTTGATACTCATCATGGGAGACAGCGACGACGAATATGATAAGAAAATTCGAGATAAATTTCGTGGCGAAAGAGACCGAGCGGATTCGTATAAAGGTATAGATAGCCGAAGAGAAGATCGAAGACCGCCTCGTGATGATTGGATGGAGAGGTTGCGTTATTTCTTAAATTAAATACGTTTTGTCGTCGTAATCTTATCATGCAATGTGATACAGAGATGCCTGGAGTACGCGCTCTCGTGGTAGGGGCGAATTCCGGAATATGATTCGCGAGCGACATAGCCCTGTCCGGCATGACCCAGGACCACCGATGAAAAGGATGCGTAGCGATTGGTATGCGCGAATTATTTAACTCTTTGGAGTTTGAATTTACGTAGTATTAATCCGTTGGCTTTCTCTGCAGGGATGATAGGAGATTTTACGATAGTTACTCGTATCCAGCATGGTTATCCGCTGAAACCCAAGCCACCGCTAATGCCAGGTACAATAGAAATTAAATGAACAGTAATTTAAACGCGTAGTAACCCAGAGCCAATGTTAGAGTTGCACCTGCTCCTAATCCGCCACCGGAATCGAATTTGGAATCGCAACCGCCGATGATGTCGTTGAAAGCGTTCATTAACACGTTGGACGACAGCGTTAATGATGACGATGCGTTGAAAAAATACAATGAATATAAACTGGAGTTTCGCAGACAACAGTTGAACGAATTTTTCGTCGCGCATAAAGACGAAGAATGGTTTAAAGAAAAATATCATCCGGTCAATAGCACTAAAAGAAAAGAACAACATATGAATAATATTAAAGTAATTATTACTTTGTTTTCATATTTTCATGACTTTTTATAAATGCGATTACTTTTTTCAGAAACGTGTTGACGCGTTTACTGATATGTTGAATAAGAATCGATTCGACGAAGTGTTAGTAGACGCCGATCAGTCAGAGGGTCTTGTTAAAATAATGGATATGTTCGTTATACTCCTCGAAGGAGGTACCGAACACGATTTCAAAGTATTAGACACTAACAGCGGTGAATCCAAAACACTTAAACCTACCGAAACTATAGAAATTAAAAACGATGAAGTTAAAAGGTTCGTTGACGGATAAATCAACTTCAAATCGTGGTACGATTTATTTACTTCTTCGTCATATTTTTAGCCAACCTTCTCCAGTTGAGAATAAGAAAGCCGAAGAAAACGAATCTACACCCAAAAACGAAGAAGAAATTGACGACCATACGGTCACAACGACGCAAGAAGACGACAGAGGTACGCCTCAACCTACTTTTACTACTACGTTATCGCGAATAATTTCTTCATAATTTGCGCAGAAGAAAAATCTAAAAAAGAAGGCGAAGAAGACGAACCTGAAAAAGCCGAAAATGAAGAATCCGAAGAAGGTAAAGATGGCGAAGCAAAAGCTCTCAGTGAAAATGAATCTAAACCAGAAGAACCAGAACCAGTGGAAGTTCCTCCGGAGAAGGTAAGCATATGGTAGCTTCATTGGAAATTTGTCGTTATTAATAAACCAAATTTTAGATTCCGGCGCCTCGTCCTTTGCACAAAACTTCGTCCATTTTCCTCAGAAACTTGGCACCTTCGATTACGAAAGATGAAATCGAACATGTGAGTAAATTTTCGCCGTGGAATTGAATACGAATGTTTATTTCGTTATATTTATATTTTTCAAAATGATTTGCAGATTTGTAAAAAGTTTTCTGGATTTCTACGAGTCGCCATTGCTGATCCTCAACCGGAAAGACGGTGGTTCCGCCGAGGATGGATCACTTTTGAAAGAGATGTCGACATTAGAGAAATTTGTTGGCATATATCGAATGTATGTTGGTTTCTTTAACATTCACGAATTTTCCTTTGCGTGAAATAATTGTAAAAATGAGTCTCGGATATGTTTTTTTTGGTTTTTGGTTTATGGAAATTTAATTTTATTAGATTTTGTTGTAATTTGAATTTTGAAACTAATTTTGTAA